>ML783632.1:269472-302380 GCA_009831015.1 Picea engelmannii | reverse complement strand
GTAATACTAAACCAGAAACCAAAATGATATACAAAACTTGGAACAAAGTGTCGATATATTGAAAAGCAAAAGCTATAACAACGCATCAATTCTGCTCCAGTTTGAATCAGCATTACATATCCTTGTTCTCCCCAACTGAGGATATCGATTATTACAAAATCATAAGTTTAAATAGGTTTCTCACAAGGTAAAACATCCTTGTGAATAATAGTAAACAGTTTTACAAAATCTGGGAATAATCCCAAAATCCCTTAAACTAAGTAAATAAAAATGCAAGTGAAATCTGTAGATCATCCCCTAACTTCCCATGGTATCCATTGCAAATTCGAATTTCCCTACAATAGAACATAAGAACCAAGTTAGGAGGATGTTTTTCTTGAAAAATAAATAAAAATTGTTTTTACAGACTTAGCTACATAATCGTTTGATTCTGTAGCTGGTCTAAGATAGTAAACATGACCAGATATACAATCAAATCGAATCCAATCATCTAATAATAATAAATAAATCACTAATGATTAAATCCAACCAAATCAAACAAAATATAATCGGGACAGAGTAGAGATGCTCTGTTTTCCCAATTGGCATTAAAATCGCATCATCTCTTAACAAGACTGTTCCATGAATGAAATGAATGACAAACCAAATTACATGAAATACAAACCAACATTATCGATAAGCATAAGATTCATATCATTGCCAATATAGAAAGCATTATGATTTCACGCATCACTGTATCCATAGGATCCAACCACAGTTCTCATTCGTTGTGTTTCAAATAATTCACAAGTAAATTCATAACTGTAATTGACTAATTAAAATCACAACAGTAGATTGATATCATTCAATTAAAAGCACGATGTATGAATTGCTTCCAATATTATCGGATCATCTCCACAAATATCGACTCAACAGTCTTCATGTTAGATCATTCCATAATCGACAAACATGGTTTTGATAGAGTCAACAAACCAGGTATTTGATTATAGACACAAATCGAAAGATTTGCTACAATCAATCCATCCCTGTAATCGAATCAACATATTTGTTATCATCAGAATACAACTCATATTGTAACAGCTACTATTGTTATCCATTTGAAATTCGATTATTTAACAAATGATACACGAATTGGTCCCAATATAGAAAATACAGTTAGCATAGTTAACCAATATGTCCATCGTATCACGCAAGATATAATCAAATCGAACAGAGATATCGTTGTATTTCAAGAATATAAAAGATATCAAATAACAACATACTCAAATTAAATTATGGTCAATCAAACTAAATCTAATCACAACCAATCCAGAAATTGATAATCAAAACTTATGCATGATAGAGCTAGTCAACCATATAAAGAGAGCTTATGATGACACTTTATAAAAGAGGGAAAATTATACCATTACAACTGTTGAAGCTATGTCAATTTCGAATTGACAATTGCAGTAGCAGACTCAACATTTTTGAACAAGATCGATCCAGCGGTTCGTTGATTCTTATCGTTAGGCTGCACCTTTTGATTCTGACCAGTGAGCTTTGCCACTTGGTTTTCCAAATTCTGAATTTTGGATTGCAATTTTGGGACGTCCAAATAGTATCTCTCTAACCACAGTCCACACTGGTCGCAGGGTGAAGCAACCTTTTGAGAAGAAGGGGGGTTTGATGATTCCCTGAGGGTTTCATAAGGTGGCTTAATACCAGGAAAGTCAGGGTTATCCCGCAGACAAGGAGGCAAATTCTCAACGAAATCGTGAGGAGGTTCGTCACCACAGAAGCCCTCTTCGGCGAGAAAACGCTCAATGCTCGAATCAGAGTCCTCGCTGACCACGATAGGCTTTGTTTTGGTAGGAGGCTTAGACATATTTCTCTCCATGCGAGAGATCATCCTTGCATTTTCTTGTTTCTAGCAGCAGTCTTCGCCCTAGCCTTCGTGGTTGTAAGCTTAGCAACTTTAGTCACAGCCATAGGCGAATTCAAAGGTGAGTCGGGTTTAGGTTCGGGTAGCAAAACACTGTAGGGTACAGGGGTAGACTTACTGTCAGATACCATAGGCTTATCGACCTGTGGAGGATTTGATTCCTCAAAACCATTACGGTTGAGAAAATCGTGCCAGGAATCTCGACGTAACCCCAATTCATAAACAACAAGCATTTTAATCAACCCAACATGGAAGAGGCTAGTGTCAGCCTGACTTCGCTTGTACTTCTTAGCCATTTTGAATAAACTTCGGTGAAAATAGTGCGGCATACTAAGCTCAAAACCCATAAACACCATTAATAAACGTAGATGGAATAAGAAAACGAACCCATACCTGCCTTCACAAGTAACGAATTGCTTGATAATCATCAAGAGATCATACCAGTGGGGTTTCAACATCTTCACAGGTAAACCTCTGTTGCACGAATTCACTGTCCGAGACCGAAATAACAATGTCCATGGGACATCATTTACCTTGTAACTTTTGGACCATTTTTGTCCCTTGACAGGCAGGCTAGTTGCCAGGCTGAGAGATTGTTCAGTGATTTCAAGCTGGACATCTCCAACTTTGGCTCGGCAGCCATCGAATGACAGTGTGAATTGCCGAGCGACAGAGATGTTAAAACCATCGAACTTTCTTATAAACAAAAGCCACCCGAACTCTTCAAGGTCGCTATACGCACCGTCGAACGTCAACAGTGCTTGGCATCCATTAGGTTCGGCCCTCACAATAGGAGCCATAACCTCTATACATGGTAGGGTTCACACCAAATGAACAATGCACAGAGTGAAAACGATAGGGTTTGAATAGCTTGAATGCTCGACGAGACCGGAAACAACTCCATGTGTGTGAAGGTGGTGGGATTACCATCGCCACGCATGGCATTAATGACCTGTACAGAGATGTTAAAACCATAATCATTTAAAACAAACGTATCGACCAACAAACAGGTGAATCATCACCTCTACGTGCCATTCATCCGGGTCAGAACCAACACTTCATGTGATAATTATGCGCCAAGTGTTAAGTTAAATCAAATGCAATACCCAACATTAACTATCGATCTATCGTGCCAATTCCATCATTCAACCACAAGGTTCAATGCCGATACATAGCTTGGGACTATGAATTGTGCAACGTATTATCCATTTTCCAAACAATATACCAAGCATTAATTCGTGAGGTCCAATAAGATTAACCCATGCGCCTTCAAACCATTGTTATTACACCTTATAAACTTGCCAATGTATTCGGCGCATATTGTAATGTTTTCATTCCAATCTTTTGAGACCATTATGATCCAAAACTCTTCATATAATAACTGAGTGAAATTCCATAATAAGGATAAAAGCAATAAGACCAAATCCATTACAATTTTCATAAGATCAGAACAGAACGAATAAATTTTATGCCCAAAGGTTTAGGAATCAAATCATATCTAAACATGTGAATCAAGACATAAGTTCGAGAAAACCTTTAGCAATCATGTGATAAACCAGTGGTCAAATGTCTTTCAGCAAATCAACCAAAAAACGACGACAATCTAAGCAACGAAAGAGGTGTTTTCACACTTACAGTTGTGAAAACTGAATCGAAATCGAATTGTAATTGTCGCAAAAATGAGACGAATGTCTAGAAGAACAATGCGACAATGATTTGTCGTAATACCACAAGGGGTGTAGGCAGCTTTTTGAGAGCAATCAAAAAAATTGGGTTGGCTGCCAACAACTACTCATAGGAATACCTACGTGATGGTGGTTCAAGCATCGAGAACCTTATCGTGAATGGAAAACCATGGAAGATTCAATGAGGGAAAGATTCAGACTGAATGTAAATATCCACTGCTATATGTTCCCTTGAAAAATATGATGGATATCGAAGTAGCGACATGGGGAATGAAACCGATATCTCAAGGCCCAGTGTGTGCTGCCAAAAAAACACTCTATACCCATGGTCACCCGGTTCTCCACTTGTCAAGTAAGGGAGCCATGTGCGGGAAGGATAGAAATGGATACTTTGTCTATGCCAATTGAAAGAATTTTTACTGCCTCACCCATCTCCAACCCCATTGAGCCAACAAATGAGATGGATATAATTGTGGATGAACTAGTTAGTTAGTGGATACTACCAGAACTGACCAAGCCGCGTCCAATTCCTCCATGGAAAAAGCTATTAGGATGGGTGCATATGAGGAGATGTTGCGACCCACCAGGGTTCACTATGACCAAGTAACCCAGAAGAAACTACAACAGGGGTGCACAAGTACATGCACGACACCCCCGGTAAGTAAGACTTGTGCATGCACGGAGATGTCACTGTCACAACCAAAGTAAGGAGACATGAAACTATAAGGACAAGGGTATTATCATGTATTAGAAATGTGACGTGTCCATTATATAGTACTAAAAGGGAAATCTATTGAGGTGGCCATCAATAGTAAATGTTAAAATCCCACCTGGATATTCTGTACATTTGGTGGTAAAAGTAAGTGGTCATGCCCCATGAACGCAAAAGAGATGATATGTCTAAAAAATATAGAATGTTGGTGGGGGTTTCTCATAAAACTATTGATCATTTAGGATTCAACCTGATGGTCAGTATGGTATACAAATGGATGTTCTTGAGGGGATCGATGGATACCATATGACATTCAAAGTTCTTAGCAACCCCATGCATGCCTCCTAGTTGTACAACTGTACCTAGATGACAACTTTCCTTTCTAGAAATTAATACTTTCCGAGCTAAGCATCGACCTTCCTATTTCTATAAGAAAGGGTCCACAATTTTAGTATGATAGAATCATAGAAGCGAGAGCAAGAAAAAATACAGTCTCTTCAACCCAGCATTAACCATCGACCGAACCCAGCTGAAATAGTTATGATGGCTTTGTCAAGTAGAGCACTAGGCTGAAATAAATCTAAGAGTTCCTAAGATCGACAAATACCGAAGTTGTCATTGTCTTGACATGTAAGTTTCACGGGATCCCAGACGAGAAAATTCTAGTATGTGTAATTCATCAATTATGACATCCAATACTTGTGTTAGTTCCCCACCCTCGCCTTTCATAATTATACAAGAAAAATTCACAGCGCAGACTGTCAACAGTTAATGCCCACACAAGAATGGTCCAAACCTCTTCGACAAGATGACATCTTGTCTTTGGTCGATTTCCCTCACTTTAGGCATAACGAGACAATGACCCTTTGTGTCCACTTTTTACTCACTTGCCTACATGGTGGATACTTGTGGCTGGGGGGGAAATATATGGTCAATGAAGCAACACTTCAACGGTTTATAGGATTATCTATGCATGGTGATGAACCATAAAAATATTTAACCGCTAAAGACGCTACCCAACATGAAATCTATGGCACGTACAATACATGTCAGGGAATGATTGGGGAACTAATTTTGGAGATAAACGCCCAACCGATTAGATTTTATACTCATTTGATAGTGTAAATATCATGCACAATTATATGAAAGAGGATTTTCCATTTGGGGTGGTCGTTGCAGTTGGGTGGTTCCTAGTAGGGGTCTAGATGGCCTGGGCTCGGTATGTATTGAATGAGTTCATTAAAAACTATTTAAATTCCCAAGAATCTGGGAAAGAATTTCATTATAGTTGGATACTACTTCTCCTCACTGTGGTGCTCTAAATGCCGCCTCATGGTTTTGAATGGTCGAATAGGAGTGGAAATGCCTTCGATGCTCCCTAATTCCTTCCATTACATGAGATAAGGGATCCTACCACCCAAAAGTCCCATGACGAAACTTTTATGATCTGGTACCATCAGTTGATTCAGGAAATGACTTCACAAGTGCACATCCTGCACACCATTATTGAAAGGTATGTTGGCTACCTTCTATTTGACTATACTTTTCATAATGTGTTCATCTATCCTAGTGATGGCCATGGGGATGTGATGGAACTACTGTCTCTCTATGTCAAAGAAGAGGACATATAGAAAGACTTCATCAAATGTCCCGCACATCTGCAATCACAACCCTAGCTGAAGAAATGGACACTCTTGAAACATGCACTAAGTGCAATCAGGACCATAAGAGGGATGACGCTGCATGGATGTAGGTGCAGTGCATGGTCCTTCTTGGGGGTGGATCGAAGGATGAAACCTCATTCAAGCACCCTCGAGACCCACGCCCTGCAAAACAACCAAAAACATCCACCCCAATTGATGAAAAACTACAATGGACTGGTCCAACTGTTCACAATACCAACCCCATAGTACAACAAGGTTTCGTCCAGATGAGACCGAGCGTCACAACTTTGATAGATGCACCCAAAACACAATTTTTTCTACAACAAAAAATACACACCAAGGCTATTCATAACATCGACCATCTATGTCAGCAACTTGGGGGCACAACATCATCCTCAAACACTCTACCATGGACATCAGCCTCAGGGAGAAGTTCTAGTACTCCTACATGGGTTCTTAGATTCAACCTGATAACACTACTTCCAAGGGACATCAATAATGGAAGTATTCCATCAACGTCGATTCCAAATCCAATAGTTTAAGATTTTGTTTCCACCTTACTTTATGAGTTGGGTGAGTGACACTATATACTAGGTTGTGCTCATGCATAACTATAGCTCCAACACTAAGAGGACATTTCTACACATAATCGGACATGTGAGCATTATCAAAAGGTGGTTCATGACCACCAGGCATTGCAGAAGAAGTATGATACAAAATTTGTAGCACATGCAACCGCACAGGGCCAATATAACGAGATTAATACATCATTCACTGACCTTATCAGGGCAGTGGAAAACCTATATGCAAAGATTCTGACGAATTCAACACAAGGGTGTGACATTCCACCCGATCTTAAGATCTCATCTGTGAAGGCTCTCCTAAAAAATTTATATTCACAACTTCTAGCTCTGTTTCCACCACCCCACCAAACAAGCCTAGAGGAAACTCAGCTACAACACACAATTAGGTTTGCTACATTAGTTTTCCAAGATGGCGAATGAAGAATGCAAGCATTTTCAAGTGTGGTTGAATACAACTTTGCCTTATGGAATCATCTCCAAAATATGACCAAGGTGTCTACAATTGAGGATAGAATCCACACAGTCGAGGTTGAGGTCACACAATAGAAGCGTAACTTGGATTCTTTACCTCCCAGAGAGCGTGCATATGAAATGATATCTATTACATAAAAGACAAAAGATAGCATTGTGACCTAGGCCAAGCAACAAAGTATATCATATCTCATCACTTCTACGACTGATAAGCCCTTGATCCTTTACACCCAACTCGCAGACATGGAGGTTGTTTTCGGCACCTTGATTGAGAAAATGAATGCAATGGACTTGACAGTTCTTGAGGTCACACTAGCCAATGTCGATGTGGTTTTCCAACTCATGCAGGAACTCCAAGGCACCCTTGAGGAACCTGACCACCAGTTCAAGGAGTTCGTGTAGGAACTCGGGAAAACAATTCCATCTGTTGCAATTGTTATTCCATGAGGCAGTTTTCTTGAGGATGATCCAAGTAATAGTGGCAAGGGCCTATTGGCACCCAATTTTTTGGGTAAATATTGCACATGTGAACAAATGAAGTTGTGTGCGCTCATTCTAGTTTTTTGCACACTCATGCAGATGTGCAGTGATTGACAAGAAGCATGTGTGAGCTCAAGTTTTATTAATTCAATCCAATTCCAGTTATATCAATTCACGTCATTCATATTTTTGGGATTCATGCCAAAAATAAAGAAGATGCACACTATATTCAAGAAAATAATCTTCAGTAAATCTCCCCGAATGATTACTTCCAGTAGCATGAGGGAACATGGATCAGAAAGGAGATGAGCTAGCAAGGTAGTTATGATTGTTATGATTCTAGAAAGGCTATATGGAGTGTAGACAGGGGAGATAAGCATGCAATATTGGTTGTTAGTAGAGAGAGTGGAGCAGAATTGAAAGAGACAGAGCACCATAGCTGAGAAGGATATAAAAGGAAGCAAGGATGACAAAGAAAGGATGATTCACTAGGTTACTGCTAGTTTTTAATTTCTCAAGGTATAGTTTGTTGGCTCTCTCTAAGCCTATGTAGTATTCTAATGTCTCTGGTTGTATGTATGAACCTTTCATATGTGAAAGGTCTGAAAGGATGTGCATGGTGCAATGTATTTTAAATATAGGGAACTATCTAAGGGAATATGAGACTCAGTTTTTGTTAATATATGATTTGCTTAATGTATGCCTATGAATGTGTTGACGGGTCTAAATTATATTAGCAACAACAATGGGTACTCCCCGGTACATGGTCCCAACTAGACTATGCATTGTTTGGATTAAGTGTCCCATCTAGAATTTGCCCCAACTGCCATTCATACTGTTTTTGGGGTTTTTGGCTGGTTACGGTTTGGTTTACCGAGGAGGATGGATGATGAGTGAATATGCAATGAAAATATGTATATAAATACTATGTATGAAAATCAAACTAATCTATTACTAATATACTCTAATCTACTATAATCTATCCTATCTAGGAGCACACTAAGGTACTCGATGAGCTGAAAAATGAGACCAAATCCTGCATGAACTTCTACACAAATAGTTGGAATAGAAGAGAAAAATCAGAGATAAGTGTGTACAAAATACATATAATGAGATTAGTCAAAATTATAACAATGCACACATTAACAATTCAAAAATATCAAGGCATAAATATATTCAAAGAAACACTTAAAACTGTAGAATAACACATTGCACAAGAGTTAATCCATAAAAAACTAGCATTGTTACAATCTATATGAACAATATCCATCTTCACTTGAAATAATTCACCACTTAGATTGTTTCACACAAAAGAATTCCTTCTCCAAAAATTTGGCCCTTAGGTATTTTCCTTATTAATAGATTCAAAAATAATACATAAAAACTCCAAAGAAAACTCTTCAATTTTAGTTGAAACTGTGTTCCCAAAATAGTTCAGAAATGGACAATGTTTGAAGAGTCAAAATCCCCTACAAACTGAGCCTACGCTTTTTCTTATACAATTATTAATAATTGATGGATGACTCTTTTCCTTCTTCTTGAAGAGGCGGTTACAAAATTGGTTCAGCTTCCCACTTTCCAGTGGAAAATGTACAATAAGGAAAAAATTGATATTGGTTGGGAAAGAGACAAAATAAGAAACAAGTGTTGACATATTTTGGCCGATATTTTGTCTTCATTCAAGTATTTTTATCTCTAATGTATGTTGTCCAGATTTCTAGTTGATCGTACAGGGATCTGATCCTTCTATTAGTTAGTTGTTCTAGAGTTGTGTTGTTCGTGGCCATGCTATCCTCAAGGGTACTCATGTATTTCCCTGGTGTGGTAATGAAATCTTGTATCATGGTATGGAGTTTTACCGGTTGCAGCAAGTGTTGATCTATGAGGTCTATGGAGATGGTAGTGTCTACTTCAACCACTGTTTTCATTTGATTTGTTATGTTATGCACCCTGTCCACTAGCTCTTATGTCACAATATTTTTCCTGAGCTCATCTAGCATTGATAACCAGCTGCTCTTGCTCAATTCCTATGCAACTTTGTGTATCCTTGAGCATATTTCCATTCATTTAGTAACCTTCTTATCAACTCTCTACCCCACCTGTTGACAATGGTCAAGCGCATACAAGTCTGGTTTTCTATCTGCTTTTGATGGTCAGTACAGTTCTGGAGGTGCATCAGGATTTGCAGTGATCCATCTTTCGATGTCGTTGATTCCTTCTTCAATAATTTTGTACTATGTATGTTTTGTTTGTATATGATTATTCTACTCTATGATTATAGAATATGCTTCTTGAAAGAGGTGCAGGTGAGCATACATGTCTATGATGGTTTCTTCTAATTCTCTCTTGACCTTCTCAGCACTAGCTCTGAACTTTGAAGGTTGTGTTCATCAATTCTGACGTGTTGGAGTCTTTCCTCCAGTTCTTTGATTCTTGCCTCTTTCTCCTCATTCTATTGGCACAATATTCAAATTTTATCCATGTTAGCATTCATGAATTCAGATCCAGTTGTAGTTTTTTCTATGGGGTTTACCCTCATATCTCCTATAACAGGGACGTTTTTGACAACTGATATAGGAATCCCTTCCATTATTAGCACTTTCTTCACTTATTCTTTCACAATTCTGCCTATATTTTTGTCGTAGGTGAAGCTCCTTAAGTCAATCACTTCACTAGGTTGGAATGGTTCCCAGAGTCCAAGTCATAGGCTACTACCCAATATGTCTATGTCTATAGTATACATTTTTGGGATATATGTTTCCATTGGGTGGGTGCCACCCCCTCTTTCTTCTGCATCTTTCCATTGTCTCTCTACCTTGTCTGCTTTGTCATTTGTCTCTTTAGCTTCATTTCCTACTTGTTCTGATGCAACTTTTGCTACTTCCCTGACAACTCTCTCCTTTTGTTTTATCTCTCATTTTGCTGAAGCTTTTGCCTCTGTCTCAGCTTTGGCCTTGGCATTTTCTGCATCAATATTACGCTACCTTTTTACTGCATCATTCTTATTTTTTATTACTTTTTCCTTATCCCTCCTCTTATTATCAATCGATACTTCCTCTACCTCTTCCGTTGACCCTGAGTGTATTGAGGTGGAAGTACGGGGTGATTGGTTGGCTTCCTCTTCCTCTGACTTCTTCTTGGATTCTTCTCTATACTTTTCTTCATATGTGATCCTTCCTATTGGCTGGCCACGCCTATTAAATATGACTTCGTCATATGTTCAGGCATTCTGGTGCACTTCTTTTTCCTCCCAGATGTATGTGGTGTATTCCTAGGCCAAACCAATCTTATTGAAGTGGTCTCTCAAAATATTCTTTGGGTCATGTATTATGTACCGCTCTTCTCCTAAGTGATAAGATAGGAAGGTATTTACCTCTAGTTGACCTTGCTTGGTGTTCTCAAAGAAACAATTAACAACATACAGTGGTAGCGACAACCATATTTCCTTTTTCAGTTGATATAACATTCCCCCAAACCCATGTATGATAGTCTGGTATGTGATCTCTTGAAGTACAATCTTGTCAAGCATGAATCAGGGAAGTAGATGAGGTGGTTTCATTGTGCCATACACCATGACAAATGTGCCATGATCCATGAGGTACCAATCCCCAATTCTCCTTATGACTGCTATAGATTTATCGGTCATGAAAGGGGGAGTGGTGCAGAAGATGAATTATTATATAGGAGATATAAAGTACTCGCATATCCTCTGGTATTATGTGCGGTGCTTGTGCTCCCAAAGCACCTTATAGTACACTTGAATTGTTGGGTCAGATGGCTTCCAACTCCACCCCATCCTAGGGTATTTATGGGTTGTGCACATGATATCCAGGAGGTATGAATACATGTGGAATCTTGGAAACGTTATGGGATGGGATATGTTTACCATAGAGATAGCCACCATGAGATTTTCAGATAGGATTTCATCCCAATTGAATGATACCCCTTGATATGCACAGTGGTATATTAGGGGAATATATGACAGTGAGAATTGTAATGCGTTAGGTTCCCAATATAACCTACACCACATGGTTACCAAGTATTGGTAGGGTATTCTCAAGGAACTTGTGGGATATCCACTTTTGGGCCTATATTTGAATTGTTTTTTGGCCCTGTACCACTTGGGAAACAGGTCCTTTGGCTTGTACTCAAAATCACTAAGAAGCTACCTATCCAATTTATTTCTTCCCTTTTCAATGTGATAACACTTGGCCAAATATTCAGGTCTAAATGAAGCTATGGGGTCCTTCCTCATATTGCATACATATCGATTGTTTACATCGATATTCTTCAAAATCCATGTGATGGAATATGCACATGGGAAAATCATCTGGTGTGTTGCTACTCTTAAAATGCCTGACTTCCTGATGTTTTTGAACACTTGGAGTTCATTTGGTTCTTCATATTCAGCGAAGAAGTTAGATTTTTTTAACATATGGTATAAATATCCCCACTTCAATGTATCTCCATCCTTTTCCAATAGTTCTGATGTATCATCTTACATAGCTATGATTATTTTTGGATCACCTTCCGTTTTCCGACCACTACCGAAGGCCTCAATCCCAAGTACCTATCTTGATGTCTTATTTCAAGGTGACATAATTGAACCTGCAATAAAAATGAAATGAGCTCAGTGCGGAGATTAAATTTACACATAATATGATATTGAATTAATAGATTGAACTACAGAAAACTTATTGGGGTTGTCATTGGGTGAAGAATCATCATCTAAGGATGATAAAGTGATGGCAGGCATGCTTCAACAAGTTGGTGAAAATTTGAGGAAGAACGGGTGACAAATGTGCTTATAAGAAAAAATAGGAGGTTTAAAGATTAACTCCTCTTATGCAAATCGGAGGATTTCATGCTAAGGCTTCCAAGGGACATTAAAATTTGATTGAATCAAATTCAATCAACATGATTGAGGACAACTCCTTTTATGTGAATCATAGGAGTTAAATATAACTACTCTGATAACACATCAAAGGAATTATGTTTTGAGCTTCTGAAGTATAGTGAATCGGTAGAGTTAATTAGAACCCCTCTGATCATGTCAGAGGAGTTAACCAGAACTCTATCGATATGATAAGGAGAGTTATTATTAAGTGGTCTGATTGAGGGATGAATTTTCAAAGATATTTCTTAGAACTCCTATGATAATTTCATAGGAGTTAACAAGAACTCCTCTGATACAATCAAGGGAGTTACCAGAAACAGTTTCGATAAAACCTTTGGAAATGACAAGGGTTGGGTTCGAACTAGGTAGTTTGATAGAGAGTGAAAATTGATTGAGTGTCATGTGCTTGACATAGATACCATGGTTGAGGCCTTGATGGATTTCCTGGAGTCGTTAGGGCCAACTAAAGGGCTACTTACATGATTGAATGTCATTATGGGAAAATGTTCCATGAAAATCTTATCAAGGTGCAACAAAAGGGGGGTAGTAGTGTTTGGGTAGTATTGTTTGTAGAGTGGGATTGGGATATATCAGGGAAATAAATAAGAGGGTTGCATGGAAAAGAAAAAAGGAAACAAAAAAGTATGAAATAACAAAAGGAAAAAAAAAAACCCTAACCCTAGAAAGAGAGAAGAAAAACAATGATACCTACCTAGAAACTTAATTCCATGTGGAGGATATCGATAGGGTGTGAATGCGGGAAAAATGACTCACCACGTTCTTGGTATGGAGAATTCTCTCTTCACCTCTAATCCTTAGAGAGATAATGAAAATTTTGAACTGCTTAGCGAATATATAGATCAGTGAATATAGCATTAAATGTTGAGTTGGTAGGGTATTTATGGTCGGAAGACTTGGCAGGAAGTTCTTTGATGAAAATCAGAGAAATTAGTGGGAATTCCTCTGATGTTCATCAGAGAACTTGCCTCAAATTCCTCCAAACACATCGACAAACTTGGAGGAAACTAATATGATGAGCATGAGAGAAGTTAATGGAAATTGTGTGATAGGAAAGGTTATTAGAGGTAAAGAGGGGAACTCCTCTGATATACATTGTAGGATTTAGAGGTAACTCCTCCAATGTACATCGAAGGAGTTAAAACTAACTTTTTCGATATTCCCAAACTTGTTCCAAAAATTGATTTTTTTAAGTTCTGATTTTTGCTATTTTTTTCTTAACGTAAGTAGGACTTCCCAAAAAGGATTGAGGTAAAGAGAGAGGCCAATGTAAGGCTCTTTCAAATCATAAAAAATAAGGGGCTCCATTTTCTCGAAAGGGAAATTGCAATGGAATGAAGGAAAATGGAGGGTTGTAGTGTGTGTCACAACAGATGGAGACACACTAGGCGAAGCATTGAATCTTTGTAATATGATGTCCACATATAGTTTTGGGAAGTGTGCACTCATCACGAAAAATTTCAAGAGAGAAACAATAGGTCCCAATGATACAAAGAAGGATGAGCCCTTTCCTTTGGCCAGATTGATTTCAAATTATTTCTTATTCATATGATAAAATGACTAAAGGAAAAGGTGTAGGGAGTATAATGGAAATGAAACATCAAGAATGTTGAGAATACAAGTTATCATGCATTTCTCTGGTGTTTCACTGCTGCCAGTGAGTGTTCATATCCCTGATGAAGTCACCTCAGTGTCACAAGACTTGCTCTTCTACTAGCAAGCATGTGTAGCCCCAACGAAGATACTTGCATGTCCCATGTGATTTGTAAATCATTTCCCAAATCCTTTACCTATATAAAATTTGAACCTCTTTTGTTTAGAGAGAGGTGGATGGGGGGATTTCATATATCTTTTAAAGGCACTAGGGATGACATGTGTGATAGTGAGATACGATAACTTGATTATAGATAAGAAAACTTCCCGAGTTACAATTTTCGGAATACTACGAGCATCTCTTCCAAATAATTTTCTTTCAGTTCACATAATGTAAAAATTTGTTCTTAAGTAAAGGCTCTTGGTTATCTATTTTGTTTCATTGTTATCATGTATTGATGAGATATGTTCCTATACTAGACCTAACTTGAGATAGTGCATACTGAGGCTTACATGATTGGGAAAAATGTGGATTGAACACCATGTCACAGGATTTTCATGTTATTGAAACCAAGTGTGTTATGATTTAAAGATGTGACAAGGACTAAGGTACTGGAAACTCAAAATCAGGGTTGCAACTTTCAAGAAGGATTTGAGAAACCAAACACAAAACACACTTGGAAAGAAATAGAAGACAAAACGAAGAAAAAGAAAAGACAAACATAAAAGGGGAAAAAGGTAAAAGTCAAAAGTTTATTTATGTACAAGGGAACAATAGCCTTGAAGTCTAGTTGATATAATGCTTGAGAATTTTTTCATTAACGGGGAGAGAATATACTTCCCCTTGAAGGTTTTGAAACCAGAAGGTTCCTTGGCCAATATTTTCTTTGATAATGTAAGGACCAAGACAAAGTTGTTGGAAATTTAAATGTTTCCATTTATCTTTGTGTGGCTTGTCCCATTTGAGGACTGAGTCCCCAACTTGGAATTATTTCTCACCAACATATTTCTTATCAAACCATATTTTTATTCTTTGTTGGTGAGTTGAAACTTGCTTTTGGCTTTAGCAAGACTCTCTTCTAAACTTAGAAAGGTATTTTTGCATCGTTTAATGACGGGGCACTCTCTTCCTCGAGACTAATAAGTGAGTTGTAGGGAAGGAAGTTAGATATTCTAGGGTAAAATGAATTGTTTCCTGTAAACAAGGAAATATGGAGAATTCCCTATGTTGGCCTTAGGAGTGAGGTGATCAGCCCAGAGGGAATTCGATAAAGTGTTGTGCCAATTTCTTTGGTGATCAACCATGGTTCGTTTGAGGATGTGGGTTATGTTTTTGTTTGTGGATTCTTCCAAGCCATTACCCTGAGGATAATATTTGGAAGAGTACTTCAAAATAATCCCTTTATTTAATGCAAACTTATAATTTTAAAGATGAAAAATAAGTTGCATTATCAAACACTAGAGAGTTGGGAACTCTGAACCTTGTGATGATTTTTTGTTCAAGAAAATTAATCACTACCTCTTAATTTGATTTGACCAGTGGTACTACTTCAATCCATCCTGTAAAATAATCGGTAGTGGTTAGAATGTACCTGTGTTGTTTGGAGAAATGGGGGTTAATCTCACCAATGATGTCCAAACCCCATTTTTCAAAGGGTTCTTCAATAGCAACAAGTTGGAGTGGAATTCCAACTCAGAAGGAAAGGATTGTACAACTTGGGAATGGGAACATAAACAAAACCTACATCAACAATTGAGAATACCATATGGGAAAACTAAAAGGATGAATCCACGGGACTTATTCTTGAATTGATTTCAATTGATCTATGGTTTCATGTTGCCACATGAAAGACTCCAAATGATATTTGGACCATGTTGGAAAGTCTATTTGGAAAGCAGGTTCAGATGAGAGGTCATATGCTTAATGTGGAGTTGAATACTTTGGATCCTAAAAGTTTCAATAATATACATGATTTATTTACTAAGTTTAAATATTTGATATTGAGCTTATCATATTGTGTTATTGATAAGTCTAAATAAGTGGATCAACTTATTATAACAATCTTGACCAAGCTAGGACCAGAATATGTTTTCTATGTTTCCACTTTCCATTCTGAGAGGTATCTTATGGGAACAAATTGGAATATTCCTACCATGGATCAATTCATTGATTCTCTCACACGTGAGCAGGAAAAACTCATTCAAATGGGCCTAATAAAGGATCCAAAAGCACATGCACTCACCATACATGATGGAAAAGGGTCATCCAAAAAGAATAGAAAGGAGAAACAGAACGAGAAGGAAGGATATTCTAAACCCTTCAACAATTCTTCAGGTTCCAAAGACTCTTTAGATTCCAAGAAGAAGAAGAAGGGAAAGAAGTGCACTTATTGCAATAAACCAAATCATGAAGAATCCACATGCATGAAGAAACAGATCGATCTTATGGCACAGACACTTTAGTAGAACAACCTTGGAAACTTCATTCCAGAGGGAGTAAAGAAGCAGAAGGAAGAATATCCTACTCCTAAGAAAGGTAATCATCATGATCTTGTTGCAATTAATTCCTCATCTGATTCATGTATTATAGATTCTAGCGCATCACATCATATGGAAACAAAAGAGGAAGTTTTTACTTCTCTGATTTCATGATCTAGACCCCCTATTCTCATGGGGGATGATAGTCCAGTAGTAGTAGCAGGAGAGGGGAGAGTGGAACTCCATAATGGCAGTTTTGAGAATGTTTTACATGTTCCAAAGCTTTCTATGAATCTTCTCAGTTTATCAAATCACTCAGAAAGGTAAAAAGGTTGAATTTACATCTGATTTAGTTTCAGTAATTGACATGCATGACAATTCCATCATTGCAATTGGTGAGGTGGATCAAAATTCAAGGTTGTATAAATTCACTAAGTTTTTTTACGATGACTCCTCTTTTCTAATTACACATAAGGAGAGTATTGTGCATGCATATCAAGTGAAACATGCATATACTCTTGTGATTCCATCATTTTCATACATCAGATATGATTCCATACACTCAGATTATGTACACAAAAATAAGAAGGTAGTACATCCAGATAAGAATCCAGTGTCGAAGCTCCAGCAGATGCCCAAGAGGGCACAGTTCACACTTTAGGCATCAGGTGTTCTTGTATGGAATCCATTGGATTCGAGGAGGACTTGATATCAGTATCAAGATCCCTCGCATGTACTTTCAACTTCTGAACCGATGATGCCCATGAATTGCTATATGATTCAATATTCAGATCCACAGACCTAAATTAAGGTTGTGGGAAATCCATTATGGAAAACAACCATGAAGGAGGAGTATGAATCACTCCTATAGAATCAGACTTGGGATCTGGTTCCACTTCCACCAGGGAGGAAAAATGTCATATGAAAATGGGTCTATAGGACCAAGAGAGCAGCAGATGGTCAGGTGAGTAGGTATAAAGCAAGACTAGTTGTAAAAGGATTTCAATAGATTCATGGGATATATTATGATGAGACATTTTCTCCTATAGCAAAGATGGACTCCATTTGCTTGGTTTTATCCTTTTCTTCAACCCAAGGATGGGAACTTCACCAGATGGATGTGAAGAATGTTTTTCTTCACAGTGATATTTCAGAGGAGATCTACATGGAGCAGCCACAGGGGTTCATTCAGAACTCATCTTTAGTATGAATACTGAAGAAGTCACTCTATGACCTCAAGAGGGAACCTAGAGCATGGTATGAAAAGATGGATTATTATCTTCTTTCACGCATTTTTTTAAGATGTAAATCAGATTGAAATGTTTACATGTTGAGGACTACTGACTCTTTGATGATTTTATAACTCTATGTTGATGATATTTTGATCATTGGTAGCTCTGCTTCAGCCATTGTTGTGGTCAAATATATTTTCCATGACAGGTTCTCTATGACAGAAATGGGTCCACTTCATTTCTTTCTTGGTCTTGAGATTAGTCAAGATGCTTCAGGCATCAAACTTTCTCAGGATAAGTATTCCAGGGATCTTCTGGATAGATTCAACATGACAAGTTGTAAGTCTTCACCTACATCCTTCTTATCTGGGATTAGACTTGAGGATGGTGTGGATACACCATTAGTGGAAAACACTTTATATTGACAGTTGGTGGGGAGTCTTTTGTATCTTACCCACACCTATAATACCCCAAGGTCGAACCCCTGCTAATTTTTAATGATGTGTATAAGTTGTGATCCAAATGTTTATAAGTTGGGAGGCTTATGTGTTTATTAGTCTGGAGAGCCTAGATGTTAAGGCCAATGAGCCTATTTTGTATATGTAATTATGCATATCATTAATAAAAATACATCGATGTGTGTAGACCGACCACGAAAAACGAGGATGGGGGAGTAAGCTCCACTAGAAAGGGAAAGGGAAGGGGCTAAGAGGCTAGGAAAGGGGGTTAATCTTGAGATCTTGCCTCCAAAAAGGAATATTATAATATATTCCTAAAAGGATAAGGTTTGGACATAACCTTTTATCCTAAGTTATTTTGAGAGGAGGAAGGAATCCCAAGTGGAGGGGAAGAGAGCTCCTAGAGATCCATGTTTCATCTAGGACACATGAAAATTTATGTGGGAAAATCCATCACTATGGATTTTGGATCAGTATCTTTACCACAATCATGCATGCACGGAGGAATCACACAGTAAGCCCTTTTTATGCCATTATTGAACCTTCTTCCATCATGAACCTCTATGACTTGAGACATTTTTTGTTGGTTGAACCCTCTGCCATCATGAACCCATGTAACTTGTGTGCACTGGTATTTGATGAGTCATACCCTGCCTTACTCGATTTCTGTCCCTTTCCCGTTTGACTTAGGAGTTGGATAGAAGAAGCAGGTTATCAGGCATGTGGTTTTGAAGAGGTAGGTGTCAGGCCCATGGATTGAAGAAGCAGGTTTCCAAGACAGTGAGAAACTCTCTCCAGGTGAGATAGATTGGTAGGGAAGTGATTTCTCTTGGAGGGAGTCCAGCAGCAGCTACAAAGCTCTAAGAATACCTGATCTGATATGTTGTCGAATCCATGAAAGGGAATTGGAGAAGTCGATGGACTATGGAACATTGAAGGTGTATATTCTTAGGGTGGGATAGACATGTGGGGAATGAGAGATTGTGAGCGGTGGGCGTAAGTAGGCTCCTTCTAAGGGATCCTTCCTATTGCATTGTGCATATTTTTGTAGTCTCAGCCTAGCCTAGGATTCCCTTTTCCTGGGTGGAGTTTAGTCCCAACTCGAGGGTGACCCACTGCTGAGAGTGATGAGCAGTGTGGTCTAAGGCTAGGAGTTTCATGGAAGGTTTGCACGTAGTTAGTGCACTTCAATTAAAAGATAAGTACCAATTCTACGTTAATTTTACATGATGTGTTTAAGTACATGTCTGATGTTTATCATAATTGCTTGTGTTTATTGCATGTATGTGTTTATTGTCGCTTTTGCATAATCTGTGTATGAGAAGAGTGTTTATATCCATTAAATTGAATTATATATATATATATCATAGTTTGAAAATAGAGTAGAGGGAGAGATTTTTTGGTAGCATGCCCGACCCTAGGATGGTTGGGTATGTTACAACACCCGTCTAGATATATCATATGCAGTAGGAGAATTTTCCATAGGAACCACATGATCTAGACTGGAAGGTTGCCAAGCACATCCTCATATATGTTCAAGGAACCATGAGTTATGGGATTCACTATGCAGTTGGATGTGCATTGGATATAATAGGCTTCACAGATTTAGATTGGGTTGGTGATGGCATAGATCGCAAGTCCACTTCAGGGTACACTCTTAGTTTTGGTTCAGGACCTATTTTTTGGTCAAGTAAGAATCAATCAGTCATTTATTTATCTTCCATAGAGGCCAAGTATCAAGGAGTAGTCAACTATGTCATTCAAGAACTTTAGCTTCGACACTTCCTTATCGAGCTTGGTATCCAAATTCATTGTTAGACTATTATATGGTGTGATAATCAGAGTACACTAATATTTTACAGAGATCTATTACAACGGAAACGAACCAAACACATTGAGTTCTACATGCATTTCATCAGAGATCTAGTACATTATAGGACCATTGATTTGTAGTTATGACCTTCCTCTGAAGAGACTGTCGATATATTCATGAAGACAGACACTAGATAGAAGTTTTAGACTTTGCGAGATCATCTTGGAGTGAAGAACACATTTTCCTAGCAACTTCATTTTCTTCTTTTGATGCATTGTCTTTTGAGGGGGAGGTTTGTTCCCACGTGGTTTTCCCTCTTTCCTAATTTTTATTCATTGTTCATTAGTTGCATTGTACATGAGTACCTAATATGGCCTAGTTTTCGGGACTCATATTTACTCCATAGTGATGTTCAGGGGGGGTGTTGGAGAAATTTCTATTTTCAACACACTAGTTCAGTGGGAGTTAATTGAATAGTTTTATTTTAGACTTTCTATTTAGATCATCACTATTATGTTATTATGCATGCATTCATTATGTTATTATGGAATGTTATGTCCTATATAAGAGTGTATTTCACTCATTCATTGTATCATATTGATCATCATCTATGCATCAATCATCATTCATTGATAAGCTCATTGGAGTAGTGTGAATATATTTTCTCATTCTTCCATATTGAATCTCTCTTCATTTCTTGATAAGCTTTGTTTGTACTTTCTTTAGCTAGATATCCTATCCATATCTAGATATCCTATCCAGGTTTCAATGAAACATTGACAAGTAGAAAAATGTCATATTCTACCACACTAAAAGCATTAGAAGGGTAGCTTACCTTTGTATTTTTCAGGTCCTCCTTTTAGATTTCTCACAAATTGTGTTTCTTATGTTCTTGATTCGTAGCTGGAACAATCATCAGATCTCTCTTCATTGGGTCTCTCTTCATAAATGTTTTGTATCTTGTCCCAAATCTATTTAGTTGATGTACACTTCATTACCTTGACAATATCATAATCCGATAGGCCACTCAAGATGGAATCTATTGTTTTTTCATTGTTTTTACTTGACTCCTTCCCAGCTTCATATCTATAACCTATTTTGATTGATTCCCAAATACCAATCCCAAGGGCATACAAATATATCTTCATTCTATTACTCTGTGATATATCTTCATTCTATCTCCAAAGTGAAGATGGTTGGGCCCAACCATATTATTTTAATATACAACTCTCACACACTCCCTTTCCAAAATATATCAGTACACTAAGCACCAAACTAGGATTTATTATACTTTTTTCTAAAATATTTTTATTTGACCCGAAACCCCCTAGTGGAAGGCCAATAACTCAAGGAAATTAAACGATCAATTATAGTTTTCATATGCTCTCCCCTCATAGATAAGGATATCTTTTACATAATTTTGTTCTTTTCTCATTTGATCCTATCTGGTTTTGGATAAGAATATTTGGGATACTTAACTTAGTCGTGGGTATTATATAAGGATAAGAAAAAAATTCTTTCCCTATACACTCCCTTCCCTATTGCACACATCATGAATCTTTCTGACTGAAGTACAAGTATAGGAAGAAAGACAATAATTCATTTTCTAATTATTCAAATCATCCCCTCCTATAAAAGTTTGTTCAATCAAACAAAGGAGATATGTTTATAGGGAGACCTTCCTTACAATCCATATTGGCTCAATATATACCTTCTAGTGGTTAAATTTTTTCTGAAGGAACCTGCTCTGATACCAATTGTTGAAATTATGTTTATATTGAGAGGGGGGGGGGTGAATTAGTATATGATACCTTTTATTTTATTTAACCATTCATCAATAATTCATTAGATGAGAAACAATAATCTCATATAAACTCAAATCACAATGCACAAATTTTAACATGGAAACCCAATCGGGAGAAAACCATAAAACTTATCTTTATAAATGTTTGTAGGCACCAAAATACTATTACAAAGATTGTATGCACCAACCTAATGGAGAAACCAATCTCCTTAACTGATAACCGACTCAACAATATGTAGGAACCAACCTATTGGAGACACCAAGCTCCTCAACTAAGAACTAGCTCCACAACACCTATATGCACCAACCCATTGTAACAATATTTGCAAGCACCAACCTACAGGAGACACCAATCCTCTCACCTAAGAACCAACTCAAAAATATATGTGTAGACACCAATCCAATATCTTCATCCACGGATTACTTCTAACTTCACGTGCATGCTTCATTCCACAAACAATACTTCAAACCTTAGTCACGTGTAGCCTTCATGCCCTAGCGAGCCTCAAAGAATCGTTCCCAAAATATAATCACTAATGGAAACATCACAACCTCAAAATAGTGTAGATAGTAAAATAACATACCTTCAATCCTTCATAGCACACCTTGAGAACAAGAAAGACCTCAAGAAAATCCCTTAGACTTCTCTTGCACACCTTTACATCCCAAAAATACACCCCAACTCCTTTAGCGCACCTCAGATCACTTTTGTGCACCTCAGACTTGATCTCTTGCTTTGTTGCGCTACAAATTCCAACATCTATCCTATATTTATAGTAATTATGTCCTTACTTTCAAGGTTTTCCTGTAAAGACTAGACAAGATGACCTCAATTTTCTGGTTGGGTTGTCAAACGAAAAAAATCATATCTCCTCATTTGTAGGGATTTAGAGGAAATTACATATATCGTTGGAAATATCTTGGAACAAGATTTACAACCATATAACTTGTGCTCCCATTTGGTCTAGTTATGTAGGATGAAAATTCCTTCAAATATGGGGTATCCAAACTGATCATCAAAATCCAAAAATAATACTTTCAACAATCTCCATCTTGCAATCTTTATCTTGGACATGTGTAAGATTGTAATATTTATCTAGGACACATGTAGGCTCCCCTTATCTTTGACATCAATGAAAACAATATTTCCAACAAATAGGTCGTCTCTCCCCAAAACAAAAATCCCTCCTTTATTCCTCGCCCTAGACCCACCAATCCCACCCCTCCTTCCACTCCTCTCAAGATCCAATAATTAACTCAGGTAGAAATGGTTGAATCCCAACTTAACGGTCTTTTCTATAATTGTGATAACAAATATTTTTTCAAGGCACAAGTGTAAGGAAAAAAAATATTTTTATGTCCATCTTTGAGGATGTTTCTGATGAATATATTGTTTTTTCCCCTGTTGAATAGATTCCCCAAGAAGATGATCCTACCCCACCCTTTGATCCACTAGAAGTTGAACCACTAATCTCGTTGAACGCCCTCACTGGTTTTCTTTCTCCACAAACCCTTAAGATAATTGGCTACATAAAGAATAGGAAATTCATTATCTTGGTTGACAGTGGCAACACCCATAATTTCATTCATCATTGCATTGCTCAAGATACCTTGTGCTATATCTATTTCATAGACAATTTTAAAATCGTTATTGCAAATGGTGGTTCCATGAAATATGGGGTCGTTGTGAAAATGTGTGCCTACAAATTGTTCATTATCTCTTGAAATCTCATATGTTTTCTATCAACATGGGTGGTTACAACATTGTTCTTTGTTCATAATGGTTACACATGCTAGGCCCCATCACAATGGATTTTAAGTAATTAACCATGCAATTCCAATAAGAGGGATAACATTATAAGTTCCAAGGCATCACGGTAAGCTCCCCTGAGATCATCAATTCTCATAGAATGGAAAAGATACTCAAAAAACGTCATTCTATAATTATTTCCCAGCTCCACTACATTCAATCAATTGATACCCCTTCACCTATTATGCATATTCACCTCCAATATTTATTATCCCAACATCAATCTATTTTTCATACCCCTCAAGGAATTCCCACAATGCCCATGATCATTTCATTCCCCTGGTCTTTGGAAGCCTTCCTCCAAATCTTCACCCTTATCATCATTTCTTTTCCAAAAAAAATGAAATTGATAAAATTGTTAAGGAATTGATAGAGGTAGGTGTCATCCACCCTAGTACTATCCCTTATTATTCTCTTGTATTCATGGTACTCAAGAAAGAGGGAAATTGGTGCATGTGTTCTGATTTTAACACCCTCAAAAAAATCACCATCAAAGACAAATTCCCCATTCCTTTCATTGATGAAATTTTGGATGAATTGATTGGGTCTCAGTACTTTACTAAACTTGATCTATGTTTTGGCTACCACCAAATCCATATGAAAGTGGAATATATTCCCAAAAATGCCTTTCTCGCTCATGAGGTTTACTAAGAGATCTTGGTCATGCCCTTTCTCCTGTGTAATTCCTCTTCCAATTTTCAAAGTATGACGAATGATATCTTCCATCCTTTCCTTCGTCATTTTTTCTTAGTTTTCTTTGATGATATTCTCATCTATGGTAAAACTTGGAAATCCCATCTCATCCATGTGGATCAATTTCTCCATATATTGTCCAAGCGCCAACTTTTTCTCAAGCAGTCTAAGTGTGCTTTTGGAGTCTCTGAAGTTTATTACCATAGTCATATTGTCGTCAAGGATGGTGTACATGTGTATCCTAATAAAATTGAGGCTACGAAGGATTTTCCTTGCACTAAAACTCTTAAAATCGTACGTGGTTTCCTTGGTTTAATGGACTATTAACGCAAGTTTGTTCAAAATTGTGGTAAAATTGTAGCTCCTCTTATAGCTCTCCTTAAAAATAATGATTTTAGTTTGACTACCACAATTGATCAATCCTTCCAAGCCTTGAAAGAGACTATGTGCATGACTCATGTTCTGGCACTACTCGACTTCAGGAAGACTTTTGTACTAGAATGTGATGCTTCATGGAAATGCATTGGGGTAGTCCTCATGCAAGATGGTAAAACTTTTTCTTTCACTAGTAAACAACTTTCAAAGTGCCATTTGGGCCAATATACCTATGAAAAATAAATGTTGGTTATTATGCATGCAATGGATCTCTAGTTTCCTTATCTATTGGGGCATCGTTTCCAAATTAAAACTAATCATCGTAGCCTCAAGTAATTTATGGAACAACGAATTTCCTCCCAGGAACAACATAAATGGGTAACCAAGATGTTTGGTTACGATTATGAGATCATTTATAAGAAGGGAAAATAAATTGTGGTTGTTGATTCTCTTTAAATGAAATATGAAGATGAAGGGTCCATATTTTCCCTCTCTTTCATTGTTGCATATTGGCTACAATCCATTCACGAGGAATGGTTGTAAGATCCCAAACTTGCTTGGCTAATACAACAATCGCAACAATATTCTCGGGATTCTCTAGGATACTCTTGGAACAATGAGTATATTTTCTATAAAGGTTGTATTTATTTTTAGTCTCACCTTAAACCCACTATAATCTCGTAACTTCATGCTTCACCCACAATTGGGAATTCAAGCTCTCACAAAACCTGTGAATGGATCAAACACTCTTTTTTCTGGGAAGTCATGAAACAGGACATTTTCACCTTTGTCGTTGAATGTGATGCTTTTCATTGCAATAAGGGTGAAACATTAAAAACTCCAGGTACACTCCAACCACTCCCTATCACACCTTCTATATGGAAACATATTTGTATGGAATTCATTGTTGGCTTACCCAAATCGGGAAATAAGTTTGTCATCATGGTTATAGTGTATCGTCTTTCCAAATGTCCTCATTTTTGTGTCATCCAACACCCATTCACATCATCTATAGTGGCTCATTTTTTTATGGAAAATATCTTCAAACTCCATGGCATGCCTCACTCTATTGTCTCTGACCATGATCCCACTTTCACCAGAATTTTTTTGTAGGAATTTCTCAAGCTCCAAGGAAGCTAGTTGCAACTCAACATGACATGTCATCCCCAGACTAATGGAAAAATTGAATTTTTCAACAAGTTCCTGGAATACTATTTGTGGTGTTTTGCATCCGATTGAAAAACTCAATGAGTTCAGTGGTTACTACTAGTTGAATGGTGGTACAACACATCTTACCATGTTTCCACTCGCACGAATCCCTTTAAAGCAGTTTATGGTCAAAATCCATCATTTGTTCTATCCTACCTGCTCGATGTCTCTAAGGTTTAGGACATTAACTACACACTTACAATCAGAGTTTCCATTCTATATACCCTTAAAGAAAATCTGGTCATGGCTCATAATCGCATGAAGTAATAAGCAGATCAGGGTCATTCAAAATGTCAATATCTTGAAGGGTACCAAGTGTTTCTTTGTTTGCAACCATATAAGTAAAAAACACTCAAATCTAACCACTGTCAGAAACTCACCCCCAAGTTTTATGGTCCTTATACAATTCTCAAGCGAGTGGGATCTGTGGCCTACCAGTTATATATACCTAGTCACTCTAAGTTCCATCCTATTTTCATGTTTCATTCCTCAAAAAAGTGATTGGAACTAAGTACCAGACTCAAACTAGTCTCCCTGAATTAGATGAAGAAGGTTCCATTTGGTTACATCCCCAAGCAATATTGGACAATCTGGGGAATCATATTTGTTAGCGCACAATCAAGTAATTTTTAGTTCAATGGAAGGATGCACCACCAAAATATGCCACATGGGAGAAGACTACCATCCTACAATGATTTATCCACCTCATGCCTTGAGGAAAAGGATATTTTTCAAGGGGGAGGATATGTCAGGGACCTAACCTCCTCTAACCCCTCATGTAGGTAGAATAATATGTTTTTTATGTAATAAAGGATGACATTAGTAAATAATTCCTAGATAACAATGTGAACAAGTATAATGTAAGAAGACTTAATAGAATTTTTTGCTTCTAGAAATATCTTCCTCTAGAATGTTCTTTTGAATATATAATTAATATAAATAGGAGTAGAAGGCATGAGAAAGTCTTATCTTGAGAATTATTATAAAAGAACTATGTTCTTCTAGATTTTCCCCCCTCAATTCCATCCCCCTTATGAATTTTTTTTCCTAAACACTTGTTATGAGTGTGTAGAACCATATACCAGGGTCCCATGAATAAGTGTGGACCATAATTCTCAAGAAGGTTGAAGAACCAGGGTCCCATGTAGAAGTGTTAGTCACTAAGTTGAAGTAGTCCAAGATCCACATTAATTTTGGGTACCATGTCTAAGTCCTCATGTGAAATTCCCTTTAATATATATCAAAACTCAATAGCCAGCTGCAAATGGTGCTCCAAAGAGATATACTAATCATGTGGATCCAAATATGTAGAGCGGGATAAAAAATCATCCACTAGTACTAGAGAATAAGAAAACTAAAGGAGAATATGCATAGAAGGCTCTTGTCTGGTATCCAGGATGTGCTCTCTAGAAGGTGGAGTAGAGTCATCAAATAGAATATGAAAGTGGTTGTCATCCCATAAATGACAACTATCCATATACCAATCACCACAATCAAGCTTGAAATCATACCAAGCATAAATTTCTCAATTAAATGCAAACATGATATAAATGTTGTTGATATCCATATCACATTTCTCCTTCCTTGCAAGGTTTGTATCTTGAAGATTTTGATCTTCTGTCTAGAAGGCTTGTTTCATCTCTTGAATATTTTGAACACTTGTCTTGGGGGCTTATCACATTTTGTTGAGGTCCATGAGGATTTGAGAGTGAATATCCATTGGAAACACCACATATAATATATCAAAATAAATCTACAGAAATCCTCTATCCAATGACACTGATCTAGAAACAATCTAAGCACCGTATCAAAAATTTTGGGCTCTGAAGTCCCTCTGTCATCACGAAAAACCCTAAAAAAATGGTTGACTTTAAATCAATGATATATTTACTTTTGAAGCTCCAATTTAGATGATATTTTTTTTGAAATGGGATATTTGGTGAGGGGAAATCATATCTACAATTCACTTGGTTAAATTCTTCACCAATTTCTACAGAAACCTACAAAATCACAGGGTCGTCCGTTGAAAACCCTGAAAATTTGTTTATTTTAAATCAACGATATCTTGGCCTCCTAAACTTCAATTCAGACAATTTCTTTTTTGAAAGTGGTTTTTTCTGATATGAAATAAGATATGCAACCAATTTCATCCAATTATACACATAAATCTACAGGAATTGTTCGGAGTGTCACGACCCTCTTTTTTGTTGTCTTTTGAAACCCTACAAAAATAAAAATAAAAATTGTTCCTTTTTTGTGGTTGAAGAAAGTGCTCTAATACCAAATGTTATGGTCCTGAGATCTAAAAATATAGTCTAGGAGATAAATATTCAACTTCACAAGAATAAACCAAATCATTCACCAAAATACTCAACACAAGATATGTAGATAAAACCCTTGAGGTAGGGTAACATCATTAACTATTATTCTTGATGTAATGAATTACTGCTCAAGCAATGCTTGCTTGTTACAATAACAATATTCTTCACTATTCTCACTACATTTCTCATCCCTTCCTTATATAATACTACCTAAGAGAATTCTAGATAATGAATTTTCTATAAATCCTTCTCACATTTATTATGTTCACACTAATATATCTAACTACCATAGTGGGTATTATTTAATAATATAATGTGTCTTATTTAATAATATAATGGGACTAGTCCACCATACATTGAATGGCCTCCACTATTATCACTATGGGCCATTCAAACCCCCTAGCTACACTACATTTCATCCCCCTTCACATGTTCCGTCCTCAAAACATGGGAATAAACCATACAATATGATTGGCTTAGAAATGTATCCAACTAGTACCAAGTACATGAATCTATCCATCATAATGGAAGATGAACATGATGTCCAAATACTGTCATACCACCTTGATCTTCAACCTTATCATGCCTTTGGTTTCATCATATTTTTGTTCTATCCTAATATCATCATGCAGTGTTCTATGTTTGTATGCCCTTCTTGGTGCTTTTCTACAATGTCTTATATAGCCTCTTCTTCTAATTCAAGTTCATATTCTACAAGAAATTCTTTGCTTGCCCCTGTGGGCCCTTATTTCTTACTAAGAGACACATCGTGCAATGCAATTTTATTTTTCTTGTACCAAGGTTTCACAAACTTATTTTCCAAATTAATATTCATTGTACCAATTGTGGTCATCCAAGGATATCCAAGAATAACATCCACATCATTCATATATATGGCACAAAAAATAAAATGCAATTCATATTTTTCCATGGTGAGCTTCAAATATTTAAATATTGGAATATTTTTACCCTCAATCTATGTGATTTGAATATTCTTTGTAGGTACTTGCAACCTTTTATCCAAATTCACAGTGATAAAATTATGTATGCAACTAGGGTTAATAGAAATAATAACCTTCTCTTGTGGAATGCATCCATGAACTTGTAATATAGAGTTGCCACATGAAAAAAACCCTTTTTTTATTTATATTTACTCTTGGCATGATACTATTGGTATAAAATTAATTTTTCAAGTGCTTCCTTGGAAAGTGACATCCACCCAAAATAGTCAAATGATCACCACCATATGCGAGCATCTTCTTGGAACTCACAATGTATATAAAATTTCCATTTCTCTTTCCATACTGACTTGAGGGACTTTATATATTCTTAAATACTAGAACCATCATATTTTCCAGTAAAATACATCTTTCCATGAATACATATACAACCAAAAACTAGGGTTTTATAAAAATAACTTACTTTGCAAATCGCATGGATTTTTTCGGAAAAAAACCCTGAAATTTTGTTAATTTTAAAATGTTGATAACTTCACTTCTTGGACTTTGTTTCAGATGATGTTTTTCTTAAAATTGGGTATTTTTCAGAGAGGAATTCAAATATCCAATTTGTTTCTACAAATTATTCTCATAAAGTTTCAAAATTTAATCTAAAGTACACCGTCC
Source organism: Picea engelmannii (assembly GCA_009831015.1). Classification (NCBI taxonomy): domain Eukaryota; kingdom Viridiplantae; phylum Streptophyta; class Pinopsida; order Pinales; family Pinaceae; genus Picea; species Picea engelmannii. The sequence goes on along the minus strand of ML783632.1, from coordinate 272,537 downwards.
CTTTTCCCCTTGAAAAAATCTACAAAAAGAACCAAAATTTTCTTCCTTTGGTCGAAGAAAGAACTATGATACCACTAGTAAGGTACCAAATATATTATATAAAGAAAAAAAAGAAATATTACATCATTTACCTGTAGAACAACAAATTAGAGAGAATAAGAACACCAACAAATATACCTTTATTGATATAAAACCAAGTTTACTTGCCTCTTTAAGGGGGGAAACCTCCAGCATAGCAGAGCTCTATTACAATAGTTCTCAAGACAATACTTTATCATGCCTTATACTCCTATTTATACTAATTATATCTTCAAAAGAAAATTCTAGAGGAATATCTTTATAGAATCATAAACTTAAGTATTCTTACATTAGACTTGTTCACTTTACTATATAGGCCTTACTTACTAATGTCGGTCTTTGTTGCATAGAAACAATAGTATTCTACCTACGTGAGGGGTTAGGGAGGTTAGGTACCTAACATATTTGTTAGGTACCTAACCTCCCTAACCCCTCATGTAGGTAGAATAATACGTTTTCTATGCAATAAAGACCGACATTAGTAATTAAGGATTATATAGTAATGTGAACAAGTCTAATGTAAGAAGACTTAATAGAAGTTTTCACTTCTAGAAAGATATTCCTCTAGAATGTTCTTTTGAAGACAGAATTAGTATACATAGGAGTAGAAGGCGCAAGAAAGTCTTCTATTGAGAAATATTGTAATAGAGATCTGTTCTATTGGAGGTTTCCCCCTCAAAGATACAAGTGAACTTGGATTTCTATCAATAAAGGTATCATTGTTGTTGTTCTTCTACTCTATATTTTGTTGTTTCGCTGGTAAATGTTGTAATATTTATGTTTCTACTTTATATAATACATCTAGTACCTTACAAGTGGTATTAGAGAACCTTCTCCTATAGAAATTGTGGGAAATGTTTTTTCATGGTAGAGACGTGTATTTCCAATGTCTTTAAATCATAGAGATATATCATTCAATGGGTAAAACTACGGTTGAGGAAGACTACACACAGAAAATTTAGATGGTTTCACGGGTTACTTGAAATAATCTATAACCCATGTGGGTACCCTTTTGAGTAATATTGCATCAAACAAAATCTATACATGGCGATCACTCCCATGTACCATCAGGTATATCGGGAGTCCTCTAATTTTACTGAAACCAACTCTAGATCAACCAATCAGTTGCCTGACTACTACAGTGACACTGAGAACAACACTTGAGAATATATACTCTAGTACCCTGGTAATTGTGTAGTACAACTAAGGGAAAACCATTTTATGTAGGAACCCTAAGAAACCTAACCCTTGGGGATGGAACATATCAGGAAAGGAATAGAAGGGAAATTTTGTCGTGCAACCCTGCATCTTGCATCCTAGTTGTGAAATTCCTACACAATTTTCCATGTTAACAATTTGGGCATTCTATCATTATAGTATTCTTCAGGATGTAGTGTAATGCCGCAGTAGTGAAAAAAAAAAGTAAAGTGTTCCTACCAGCACCCTTATGTGGGACCTATCCCATTGGAATCATCTCTTCACCCTGATCGTAGTGGTACCTATCACTTGTAAGCCTTTCTTTCATGAACCCACACACCCTTCTCGACACCCTTATTTTCTACCTATTCCATTAGATTCCTCTATTTGCAATGATCATAAGGGTACCCTCCACCAGTAACCCATTTCTTTGCAGACCTACCAACCCCATTCATGTTGTTTCCCTTCACCATGGCCCAAACCTACAATGAAAAACTTAAACACCACCTCAATTTTCTATCATCTGAGATCTCCAAGACCCATAATGAAATGAAAAAAATAAATTCCAATATGTCCACCATCAATTCCTCCATTCATTCCTCCATAGAGGCCAAAATGGAAGGAATCAATGCACACATGGGTCACTAGCTTGAATCCTTTGTTGTCAGGATCATTATGTTAATGAATCCACCCATAGGCCCTACCTCTTATGAACAAACTTATAACTCAAAAGGAATTGTTTCCTCCAAGTCCCAAGATTCTCATTCCAACCACCTTCATTGTGAACTATGTCTTCCTAGAGTGGAAGAGAACAAATTTGATGGCTCAGATCCCATGGGCTAGGTCACTCAAATGGAAAATTATTTCTCCTTGCATGACATTACTAATGAGTTGGAAAAACTCTGTTATGGTGTTCTCTATCTGGATCCTGAACGTCGGAAATGGTGGTAATGGCATAAAAAATCTCGCCAAGGGTATGTTGTTGTTAAGAACCAAAGATAGATCTGCAAATATAATTCAATAATACCAAGAATAAACCATAAACCATTCACCATAACATGAACACAAGAAATAGAGAAAACCCTTTAGGTAGGGTAACACCATATATTAATCCTTATGGAAGGATAAAACTCCTCAAGCAATCCTTGCTTATACAATCACAATATTCTTCACTATGTTTCATTACATTCCCTACACTTCTTTATATAGCTCTCCCTATCTCCTAGGAACCTTCTAGAGAGCTTTCTCACATTTATTACATCCAACTACCATAGTGAGCCTTTATTAATATTGTGGATCTATTCCACCTTACATTGAATGACCACATTCTCATATATTAAATGACTTTCATTAATAACACATAACTACATTCCCATTGGGTACCTCCCTAGGTACCCCATATCACCTCCCTAGGTATACTACATTCCATCCCCCTTCACATGTTTCATCCTTGAAACATGAGAAAAAACCATACAATATGACTGGCTAAGCAAAGTAGCCAACTGGTACCAAGTACGACCATCCATCCATCCCAATGGAAGTCAAACATGATCTCTATCTGCTACCTTTTCACCTTGATCTTTCTCTGCATCATGTCGGGGTTGCCATGGGATTGTTTCTGTAGCTTGAGCTCTTCCCGTAGTGTTAGTAGTCCTCCATGCACCTCTTGATCGGTTTCCTGTCTGGTGCCCTGCTGGTGCATAAATGTGTTGATGCACATGCCCTTGTCTTGATGACTTTTGCATCTCTATATGATGTGGATGGCGATATACAACAACTGTAGGAATTTG
>ML783632.1:249675-269422 GCA_009831015.1 Picea engelmannii | reverse complement strand
AATGATATTTTCTTTATGAATACAACCATGAACCTGTAATATAGATTTTTCACATGAAAATAAACTCTTGGTTCTCTCTTTATCCTTATTTTCTCCATGAGACCACTTGTCTAACAATATTTTTTCAAATTCTCCATTGGAGATTGTCATCATCTCCTTATAATCAAGTGATTTCCACCAAATTGCTGCATCACCTTGCAATTTGAGATCTACCCAATGGGGCCAAGTATCTTCCCATGCTAACTTTATTTCTTTAATGAATGATTCAATACTAAGGCCATTAAATTTCCCTGTAAAATACATCTTTCTATGAAAAAACCCAAAAAATAGAACAATAAGTTACGGCAGAAAATCGCGGCGTTTTCCGGAAAAACGTTGAAAAACTGCTAAATTTAAAATGATCATAACTTCACTTCCCGGACTCTGTTTCGGCTGATTTTTTTTTTTTAATTGGGTGAAATTGTGAGAGGAAATCATATATGTAATTTATTTGGGTAAATTAGGTCTCCATATTCTACCAAAAATAAATAAATAAAATCACGCTGCCGTCCGCGGAAAAAACCTTGAAAATTTACAGATTTTAAAACTTCAATATCTTGACTTCCTGGACTCTATTTCAGACGATTTTTTTTTAACTTGGGTGTTTTTATGAGAGGAACTCATATATACAACCCTTTTCTGAAAATTTTGCACAGAAATATATCAAAAACTTCGAGAATGTCACGGCCCTCTTTTTCTCTTCCGAAAAAAAAATCTGCAAAAATAAAAAATATTTGCCCGCAATATCTGCCAAGGAAAGTGCTCTGATACCACTTGTTAAGAACCAAAGATAGATCTGCAAATATAATTCAATAATACCAAGGATAAACCATAAACCATTCACCATAACATGAACACAAGAAATAGAGAAAACCCTTTAGGTAGGGTAACACCATATATTAATCCGTATGGAAGGATAAAACTCCTCAAGCAATCCTTGCTTGTACAATCACAATATTCTTCACTATGTTTCATTACATTGCCTACACTTCTTTATATAGCTCTCCCTATCTCTTAGGAACCTTCTAGAGAGCCTTCTCACATTTATTACATCCAACTACCATAGTGAGCCTTTATTAATATTGTGGATCTATTCCACCTTACATTGAATGACCACATTCTCATATATTAAATGACTTCCATTAATAACACATAACTACATTCCCATTGGGTACCTCCCTAGGTACCCCATATTACCTCCCTAGGTATACTACAGTTGCTTGGACACAATTTGTTGTCGATCTTTATGAACACTTTGACACCGACACACACCATTTGGGTTGTTTGACCAAGAAGAAACAATCTAGAAAAGTGGAATACTTTATTGACACTTTTGAGAATTTTTCTTTTAGAATGGAGGGCATGTTAGATTCCTTCTTCAAAGAATGCTTTATCAGTGGAATAAAGTATGCAATCTGAGCTTGGTTCCTTATGCCTCGTCCCGAATCTTGATTGGAAGCTACTAAATGAACCAAGGAAGCACAATAGGTCATATATTCCCAAACCAGAAAACCCTCCTTTATTCCTCGCCCCAAACCCAACAATCCCACCCCTCCTGACACTCCTCTCAAGATCCAAAAATTAACTCGGGTAGAAATGGTTGAATGCCAATTCAAGGGTCTTTGTTATAATTGTGATGAAATATATTTTCCTGAGCACAAGTGTAAGGAACAAAAAAAAATTATGGCCATCTCTAAGGATGTTTCTGATAAAGATATTGATGTTTCCCTTATTGAAGAGATTCCCCAAGTAGATGACCCTACCCTTCCCTTTGATCAACCAAAATTTGAACCAATGATCTTGCTAAACACTCTCACTGGTTTTTCTTCTCCACAAACCCTTAATCTAATTGGATACATAAACAATAGGAAAGTCATTATCCTAGTTTAATGTGGTAGCACCCATAATTTTATTCATTGCCACATTGCTCAAGAGACTATGTGTTGTATCCACATTGTCAACAATTTTCAAATCATGATTGCAAATGGTGGTTCCATGAAATGTGGGGGTCATTGTGAAAATGTGTGCCTACAAATTGGTCACTATCACCTGAAATATCATATGTTTTCTATCAACATGGGTGGTTGTGATATTGTTCTTTGTGTTGAATGGTCACCCACACTCGGCCTCATCACCATAGATTTCAAGGACTTAAATATGTAATTTCAACAGGAGGGACTATAGTATAAGTTTCAAGGCATCACAACAAGCTCCCTTGAGACAATAGTAAAAGTTCCAAGGAATCACAACAAGCTCCCCTGATATCATCAGTTCCCACATAATAGAAAAGCTACTTAAAAAATTTCATTCAAGAATTATTTCCCAACTCCATTCCATTCAATCTGTTGAGACCCCCTCACCTACTATGCATCTTGACCTACAATATTTTCTATTCCAACACCAATCTATTTTTCACACCCCTCAAGGACTTCCCCCTTCTCGTGATGCCCTGTATATTTTATCCTTGTACAATAAATTACTGCAAATACATTCTTAATAAAAATAGAAAATATAGAATGGCACACCCACACATTACACAGAGATTTTTCCATGGAAACCCAAACTACGAAAACCAACAACTTTTTTAGAGTCGCGCCTCTAATATTATATTCATCATATCTTCATTATTTAAAATACAATAAATATGTAGGATCCAATAGCATCCAAAACCCCTAATATGTTGACCTGGATTGGTCAACAACCCTAATTCCTTAACTAAAATTAGAAAACCATCAACAAAAGCCATGTGCCAAAAAATAGATGCAAAAAACACAAAAACAAAAATTGTGGGGAGGGGGGCATTTCCCCCAAACCCATGTGCATGGGGGGCTCTACCCCTCTATGACCCCCTAATTAAGGGGGGGATATCAACCCCCCTCCCTCTGCGTGTTTGGCACAACGCAAACACTAGTTCTAGTCATGCAAATAATATAACACATACCCAACATTCTCCCACTTGTTTTCTTTGCATACAAGGGGTTACAAAGTTATATAGTTAAAAATTCAGGGAAGCAATGCCCATGGATCCTCTATACCAAGATAAATTCTCATTGCTCACTGATTTTATTAATGAATCTGCAACACTCTTCAAAGTGTCCATCTTCATCAACAACACCTTCTTTTCTTCAACCATGTCTCTCACAAAGTGATATTGAACATCAATATGTTTTTTCCTTGAATGATAAGTCAGGTTCCTCACCAGGAATATTACACTCTCACTGTCACAATCTATCATTATAGCTTGTTGTACCAACCCAATACATCATCATAATATTTGTAACCATATTGCTTCCTTTCTTGCATGAGTCGTTGCCATGTATTCATCTTTTGTAGTTGAGAGTGCCACTACAGACTATCTTTTGTTCATCCAACTAATTGTTCCTCCAAAAAGGTTAAACAAATACCCCCTAGTATATATTTTGCAATATATATCTATAGCCTACTCTACATCCACAAAGCCATGAATTTTCAACACTTTGTCCAATATTGGTCTTCCTTGGTAGCACAATCCATAACTAGTAGTGCCACACCTAAAAACCCTCTTTATTGATGTACAATGCTCATTCCATGGTTTTGACATATACCTGATCAAAACTCCCACTACATGTGCAATGTCTAGTCTATTATAGACCATTACATACATAAAACTTCCAACTTCACTGGCATATGGAACATGAGACATGTCCTCTTCCTCTTCATGTGTCTTCGGACACTAATCTATAGATAGATTTACACCTATAGGAATAGGAACCCTAACTAGTTTACATTCCTGCATATAAAATCTATGCAATATTGTCTCAACATATTTCCTATGATTTAACCAGAGTTTCATGTTTTCCCGGTCACTTTTAATTTCCATGCCCAAAATTAAATTTGTAGCACCGAGATCCTTCATGTCAAATTTAGAGGATAGTTGTTTTTTCACATCTTGGATAATCTCCTTGTTGTTTCCTATCATCAACATATCATCCACATACAAGACCAAATAAAGAAGATGATCATCAATTAATTTGAAATACACCTAGTGATCCTCTTTGCTCCTTGTGAAGCCAAGTCCCAACATATAAGTATTATTTTTTTTATACCACATCCTTGGTGATTTCTTTAACCCATACAGTGACTTTTTCATCTTGCATACCAACTCTTTATTTCCCTTCACAGCAAAGCCTTATGGTTGCTTCATGTAGATATCTTCTTCCAGATCCCAATGTAGAAATGTTGTCTTCACATCCATCTTTTCTACTTCAAAATCAAATGCATTAGCAAAATATAAAAGAAATATAACATAAATTAACTTGGAAACAGGAGAAAAAAACTCACCAAAGTCAATTCCCTCTACATGGGAATAACCTTTTGCTACTAACCGAGCTTTATATTTCTCCACTTTTTCTTCTAAATTCAGCTTCTTCTTAAACACCCATTTGCTTACAATGTTATTTCTTCCAGTCGACATCTCCACCAGATCCCAAGCCTTATTCTTATCCAAGGCTATTATTTCTTCAACCATGGTCGTTTTCCATAGTTTTTCATCCTCTGAATCCACTGCCTCCCTAACAGTTCTAGGATCATAATTAGTAATAGAAGAAGTAAAATTTTCATGGAAATCAGGTGGAATATACCTTTTTGGTTTCCTTCTTTCTCGAACCAATATCCTCAATACTTGAGTATGAGGATCTTCTTATTATTATTCATGTTCTTCTGTAGAGTCTGATTCATCATCCTTCAACTCAAACTCTATTTTCTCAGGTTCTTCCTTCCATGATAGGACTTCCTACTTGACAACATCTTTGATTTCTATAAATACCACATCTTGTCTACACACTACCTTTTTAGTTTTTGGGTTCCAAATCTTATAACCTTTCAGGCCATGTTTATACTCATTAAAGATACATTTTTCAACCTTTTTATCTAGCTTACTCATGTTTTCCTTTGGAATGTGAACATAGGCATCATAACCTAACACCCTAATATGTGTCAGAGAGGGTTTTTGACAAGTCCATACCTTATGTGGAGTCTTGACATCCAATGTTGATGAAAGTGATTGATTGACCAGGTAAGATGCAATACCCACTACCTCTGGCAAGAATTCCTATCCTAAGTCGAGACCACTGAGCATGCACCTTTTTTTTCCCATCGGCATCATGTTCATCCTTTCTAAAACTCCATTATGTTGAGGTGTATATGGATTATTCTTCTTCCTTTTTATACTGCACTTATTACAAAATTCTTTGAATTCATTTTCACAAAACTCTCCACCATTATCCATCCTGAACACCTTAATTCTTTGCTCTGTTTGATTCTCCACAAGACCCTTAAACTCTTTAAACATGTCAAAGACTTCATAATTATTCCTAAGGAAATATATCCATGTATTCCTCGAGAATTCATCTATAAATGAGACATAGTACATATATTTTTCCAGTGATGGAACTGACAATGGTCCAAACACATTAGTCTGCACCAACTGTAAAATTCCCTCTGCCCTTGTTACACGAGAGGAGAATCTTACCTATTTTTGCTTCCCATATATACAATGTTCATAGTAATAAAAATCCAAAGAGCAGTTAGGCATGCCTTCAACCATACCTTTACATGTAGTAATTGAAGGCCCTTCTCTCCTATATTTCTTAGTCTTTGATGCCACAACATAGTATTTTCTCTAGAGACTGTAGAATTTTTTTCTTCTTCAGCTCCATTCTCAAGAACAATGGAACTATTGCATCCATCACTAATAGTGCTTCCCTGAAGCTTATACAGAGTTCTAATCCAAATTCCCTTCAGCAACACCATTTCTCATTGAACCATTATGTATGTTTCTTTTTCAAACACTATTTTTACCCATACATCATCCATTTTACATACAGAAATAAAATTTTTGGCCAAGCCTAGGATGTGTGGAACACCAGGGAGTGTTATAATTCTTCCATCCGCGAGCTTAAACTTTATTTTTCCTCATCCTATTATTTTGGTTGTCGATTCATCACCTAGGAAAACATCACCTCCATCATACCTTTCATATTCTCAAAACCACTCCCTGTGAGGAGTCATATGAAAGGATGCACATGATCAACCAACCATGACTCATGATATGCATGTTTTCTTGAAGAATCCAATTACACATCTCCTCCTTCTTCTTCAAAGATTTTTTCTTCTATAGAAGGGGAATCTTCAGTTCCCTTCCCTCTCTCAACATTTTTGGATATACATTACTTCTTGTAGTTCCCTTCTTTTCCACATCTCCAACATACATTTACAAACTTTCTGGGAGATTTATATCTACCCTTATATTTGGATCTCCCACCCGAGGACTTAGATCTATTTCTTTCATGGGAGCGTCCTCTTGCAAATAATTCATCTGTGCTTTGTCCTTCCATGTTCTTCTACCTCATCTATTCCAACAACAAGGATGAGACCACATCATCAAAACTTAAATTATTTGTACTACTACCTATGGCCACAAGCAGACTATCCCACGAGTCCGGTAAAGAGAACAATAAAATGATACACTTATCTTCATCAAAAATATTAATATCAACATATAATAGTTGAATTAGGATAGTATTGAATGTGTTCTAATGCTCTGTAATCAAGTCTCCTTCTTTCATCCTCGTGTTATACACCTTCTTCCACAGGAATAGTTTGTTTACCAGGGACTTTGACTAATACAAAGCCCCTAACTTAGCCCATAATTACTTAGTTGTAGCTTCCCTTAAGACATTCAGTAATACTAAATTTGAGAGACACAATTGGATTGTATTATTCTCCTTTCAATCCAACTTTTCCCAGTATTCTACTGATGTTCTTGTAGGTGTAGTACTTGTATCCACAGTGATCTAATGATCGTTTTCCACCAATAGATATTCCATATTGAGCTTCCACAGCTCAAAACATTTCCCATCAAATTTGTTGATCTCTATTTTCGAATCGCTCTCCATTTATTTTCACCTGAAAAATTGATACTGTAGATCTCCCAATGTAATAAGTTTTACCACAAACCCAAGCCAAAAACCCTGGCCATAAAGGCATCCTCTTAAAGCCAATAATTTCTTTGATACCAAATGTAGATTTTAACCTTGTACAATAAATTGTTGCAAATAAATTATTAATAAATAAAAAAATACATTCACACACACACACACACACACACACATTACACAGATATTTTACCCTGAAAACCCAAACTGGGAAAACCAACAACCTATTTAGAGTCGCACCTCTAATATTGTATTCATAATATATTAATTGTTTACAATACAATACATATATAGGATCCCAAGACATCCAAAATCCCTAATATATTCACCCATATTAGTCAACAACCCTAATTCCTTAACTAGAATTAGAAAACCGTCGGCGAAAAACATGTATCAAAATTCCATTCCCCTAGTCCATGACATTCTTCCTCTGAATGTTCGCCCTTATCATCATCCCTTTTCCCATAAAAATAAAATTGAGAAAATTGTTAAGGAATTGCTAGAGGTGAGTATCATCCACCCTAGTACTAGCCCTTATTCTTATCCTATAGTCATGGTACTCAAGAAAGAGGGAACATGACACATGTATCCTGGTTTTTGCTCCCTCAACAAAATCACCATCAAAGACAAATTACCCATTCCTGATATCGATGATCTATGTCCTAGATACCACTAGATCCGTATGAAAGTGGAAGATATTCCCAAAACTTCCTTTTGCACTCATGAGGGTCACTATGTGTTCTTGGTCATTCCCTTCGGCCTGTGTAATTCCCATTCCACTTTTTAAAGTCTCATGAATCATATCTTCCATCCTTTCCTCCATCATTTTATCTTAGTTTCTTTGGTGATATTTTCATCTATAGTAAAACTTGGAAATCCCATATTGTCCATGTCGATCATGGACATTCTTGTGTTGAATATTTTTGAAGTGGTTTATCTTATGATATATTTTCATATCTACTCAGGTACATAACATTTGGTATCAAAGCTCTTTCTTCGACCAAATAAAGGAAGAAACTTCTAGTTATTTTTGCAGATTTTTTCAAGGGAAAAAGGAGGCAACACACTTCAGATTAAATTCTGAAACTTTCTGAGAAAAAATTGTAGGAACGAATTGGATATTTTAATTCCTCTCAAAAAAATACCCAATTTCAAAAAATAAATCGTCTGAAATGGAGTCCAGGAAGTGAAGTTATCAACATTTTAAAATATGCAAATTTTCAAGGTTTTTCCGGAAAAAATTGCATGATTTGCACAGTAAGTTGTATTTTTATAAATCCCTAGTTTTTGGTTGAATATTTTTTCCAAGAAATATGCGGTTTACAATAAAATATGATGGCATTACTGTTGAAAAATATATGAAAAATAACAAGTCATTATGGAGAGATATGTGGAAATCTTATCTACACTATGGTTTCAAAGAATATTCTCTCATATGGTGGTAATCACTTAACTATAGCGATATGATGGCACTCTCTGATGAAGAATTTTAAAAAGCGTTGATAAATGGGTGGTCTCATGTTATAAAAATGGATATAGTGAGCACCAATGGTTTATATGTAAATTCTATATTACAGGAACATGGTTGTATTCACAAAGAAAAGGTCATTGTTTCAGTTAACCCTAGTTGCCAACAAAATTTTATCAATGTTCAATTTGTTAATAGATTACAAGTTCTTGCAAAGAATATTCAAAGCACATGGGTTGAGCATGAAAATGTTCAATTTTTTAAAGATTTTAAGCTAACTATGGACAAATATGTATTTCATTCCAATTTTTTTGCCATTGATATGCATGATGTGGATGTTATTCTTGGAAATACTTGGATGGCCACGATTGGTAAAATGAATATTAATGTGGAAAATAAGTTTTTGAAACTTTGGTACAAGAAAAATAAAATTATATTACGAGATGTGTCTCTTAGTAAGAAATAAGGGACTACAGGGGCAAGCAAAGAAGTTCTTGAAAAATATGAAGTTGAATCAGAAATTGAGGCTAGAGAAGAAATTGCAGAAAAGCCCCAAAAAGGACACAATAAAGGAGCCAAGGAGATCATTGAATCAATGGAACCTTCTAGTAAGTCCTATTACATTTATTGCATTCACACCATGCCTTATTTATTAAAAGTATCCTTTATACATAACAATACCTTTCTAATATTATTCCCCTTGGATACCTTCGTAGATACCCCATATCATTCTCCCTAAATACACTACATAAATGTGTGTATTGTAGCTAGGGAGAATGATATGGGGTACTTAGGGAGGTACCGAAGGGGAATAATAGTATATATGTATTTTTATGTATGGAGACCACTTTTAGTAAATAATGCCTAGTGTGAACACAATAAATGTATGAGGGCTTGCTAGAAGGTTCCGCTTCTAGAAGGTTTCTCCTCTAGAATGATTTTAGGTGGTAGGTGGTATTATATAAGGATATATGTGAAATGTAATGGGCATGTCTAGAAGTATTGTATTTGGAGTGGATCTCATTAGGAGGTCGGCTCCTTGAAGAGGCAAGTGATGAGGAGTGGATCCCTTCCTTAAAAGGATCATTGTATGGTGTTGCCCTATCCTAAGGGTTTTAATAAATAAAGTGGGATTTATTTCATATTATTATTTATATTTTGTGTGGTGATTGTATTTCCATAGATTTCCATGAATAATTTGATGAACTGGTTGTATATATGAGTTCCTATCGAAAAATAAAACAATTTCAAAAAAAAAAAATCGTTTGAATCGGAGTTTGGGAGGCCAAGATATTGCTAATTTAAAATCAGCCATTTTATAGGGTTTTCCACGGATGGTCACAAGATTTTACAAATTTCTATATAAATTGGTGCTGAATTTTCCCAAACCACTTATAAATATGAGTTCCTCTCACGAATTTGATCAATTTCAAAAAAAAAATCTGAATCGAAGCTCCAAAAGTGAAGATATCTCTAATTTAAAATCAACAATTTTTAAGATTTGTCATTATGGTTGTGAGATTGAAAAGCTCATAAGTTTTGATAGTGTGCTCAAATTTTTTTCAAGTCGGTGCCATTGGATAAAGGATTTTCAAAGCTTTCTTTTGGTATATTATATTTGGTGTTTCCAATGGATATGTGGTATGGAATTCAACAACTTAGCTCTCAAATCCTCATGGGCCTAGAAACATTTCACCAAGATATTCGTCGACATATTGAAACCTTCAGGGAAGACATCAAGAATATTGTTGAAATATTCAAGATACCATAGCCAAAAGGCAAGAGAAGTGTAATCTAGAGATTGTTGGCATTTACACCATGGTAGAATATGATCAATAAAGATATGCCCGGTATAATTTAGATTTTGTTTGAGGATTGGTACATGGATAGTTTTCATTTTTGGGATGATAACTATTTTCATATTTTATTTGATGACTCTACTCCACCTTATGTAGACCAAATTATGGAGAAAATTCAATAGGCTTCTCTTAATACTATTTTTTAGTATTCTCCAGTACTAGTGTGTTATGCAAATGATTTTTTGGATATGGAGGGATCTAAGTATTTGGCTCCACAAGATTAGTGTAGATATTTGGAGAACCATTTGCAGCTAGTTATTGAGTTCAAATATCTTCATAGGAGAGTTCACATGAGCACCTGGACATGGGACCCAGGTAATTTATAGTGGAGATTTTATTACTTCAACCCGGTGGCTAGCACTTCTACATGGGACTGTGGTTCTCTATCGTACTTCAGTGTTATGGTCCACACTTATCCATGGGACCCTGGTATATGGTTGTAACAAGCGTTGAGGACAATGCTTTCATAAGGGGGATGGATTGTACTGTAGCTAGGGGAATAATATGGGGTACATATGGAGGTACCCAAAGGGAATAATAGTATATAGGTATTGTTATGTATGGAAACCACTTTTAGTAAATAAGACCTAGTGTGAAAACAATAAATGTAAGACAGATTACTAGAAGGCTCTGCTTATAGAATTTTCCTCCTCTAGAATGTTCTTAGGTGGTAGGTAGTATTATATAAGTATGACCAATGTAATGGGAATGTTGAGAATTATTCTATTTGGACAATATCTCATTAGGAGGTTTCCCCCTCGAAGAGGCAAGTGATTATGAGTGGAAAAATTCCTTAAAAGGATCATTGTATGGTGTTGCCCTGCCCTAGATGTTTTAATAAATAAAGTGGGATTTCTTCCATATTCTTCCTTATATCTTGTGTGGTGATTGTATTTGCATATATTTGGTACTTAACATCATATCGAGTCTTTCAGGTTATTTTGTGTCCCTGATTCTCCAACATGAGGATCCTGATAGTTCCTCTAAAAGTATTTCTTCTTATGGCCCTTTTTGTTCATTCATGATTTCTTCTTGTCTTTCCTCCCTGCATTATGTTCTGATGTTCCATGCATTTCATTGTCGGTTGGGATTCGTGGCATCTTCATTGCTCATTTTTTTTCACACAATGAGAATCTTATGCCTCTTTAATGTTGGGTTTACCCCATAGAATTTCTATTGGATTTCACCCATCAAGGTTATCAGTCTTAATGTATAAAGTGGTATGATTTCTCAGATCATGGTGAGGAGTTGCAAGTTGGAATTCCTCTCAAATGTTGGTTATAAATATAGTCACAATCCCATTTTACTATAAATTGAGCTTAGCATGCCAAAAACACATTCAATTATGCATGAAAATATTAGACATAACATCTTGGTAGTATTATAAATTAACTAAAAAAATAAGAGAAAAACATCATAATCAATGACAACACAATTTATATTGGGAAAAACCTCCTCCTGGGGAAAAATCTCCACGTTCTTCCATAAAAATACTTATCTCAATCAGTCTCTTGCAATATCGCCAAAACCCCTTATATTTACACAATGATCATCATCTAGATCATTTCAGACAAACATAACCACTTTTGATAGTTATATAACTAGTTTATAGTATTATGTCAAAATACATGCTATCAACAACAACTCTAATATCATTCTACTCATATATGTATATACAATCTATTGGATTTTTTGGTCATCCTAATAACCAAGCAATCCTCTCATTTGTGCTTGTGTTACCCCATGTGGGGTTACTTTTGTGAGAGTTGGGGGTATCTACCCCCAACACTAACTAAACAATATATAGGCCCACATGTGAAGCACTCTAACTCCATGCGACACAAATCAAGATTCAAGGAAAACATGTCCAATAATAAAAGGTCCAAGGTAGAGATGTCCATGAAATGTGAGGACTCTCAATATCAGAGAACACTTGGATAGGATCCGAAGTAGTCAAGGGTTTTGCATAAGGTTTTCCTCTTGTGCTCTGGGTACTCTTTCAAAAGGTTCCTCTATTGAATTGATTAACTCCTCTCCTATTGGTGGGAACTGTAGGAAAGTCTTGTTGAATTACTTCTTGGAGATTTTTGGGTGTAGGATCAAGAGATATTGAAGGTATCGGGGGGTTAACAATAGGCTTCTTGGTCTTTTTACCCGATGAGGATGCAAGGGTTTCAAAAATCTTCTTGAATTGTTCTGATAAAGAAATGGCTTGTGCAGGAGGATTTGGAGTTCTTGGGGAGTGGGGTTTGGATGGAGAAATATTCCTTAGGCCAAGTGTCTTTTTGTTGGTCTTGATTGTCAAGTGAGGTTTTGCAAATTGATAAATGAATGCATCCCAAGTTTGCCCCTATTTTTCTAATTTGGCTAGAACAAGGAGTTTGATAAGGCCATGTTGAAAGAGGTTGTTGTGGGGGTTGGTTACATTCTTCCTCACTTGAGAGGACATCTTCTTCAAGCTCTTTCAAAAGTAGAAGGGGAAATTCAATGGTTTATTGAACTGAAAGTGAGGTAACAATCTGAAATGACAGGATTTAAAGGTGGAATATCTACCTTCACATGTGATTAACCTGGTGATGACTATGAGAGGGTTGATATGTTCCTCTTTTATCCACTCCTTGGAGTATCCTTTAGCTCCAGAGATGTTCTGGAATTCTGGATTAAAAACCCTGGTATAGCTTGAGCGCAGCAGCTAGTGGTTTTTAAACCATCTATCTTCCACTATTAGAATCTTCGTGGTTGCAGCTATGGATTCCTTTGAGACCCCAAAGGTGATATACCCCACGTGTGTTGTATTCCCATGAAAATTGAGGGCGAATTTCATTGAGATGCCATCATCGTGGCCCTGCAAGTGGGATAAAAATGGCCCCCAACCTGCGCACAAAAACACCTCCCTACACTGTGAAAACTCAAGAATGGAAAAAATGTCTGCGTAGGAAGAGGGTTCATACCTCTTTGGAATTGTGATGATGTGAAGAAATGAACAGAGGTGAAATTCACCAAGAGAGGGTGAAATTGGGTCAAGGAATGGCACCAATTGAACAAAGGTCGAGCGTAATTTGAACAGAGGAACGAAAGACAAAGGTTGAGCGTGTTCTTAAAATAGGGGCAAATGAAAATGGTATAGATGAATTGGGATAATAGGGAACCCAATCCCGTTTTTGAATGCGCCTAGGGTGGAATTGGTTGCACACATGTGCGCATGAGTTGCCATGTGTGAGCAATTTCGAATTCAAAGGCACATTTTTTGGGGGGAAATCTTAATGATGTAGATCAATGTCCAAGTCTTTTGACTTGTACATTTGATCATGAAAATGTCTAAAGTTTGCATCCTCAATCTTGATTGCCTTCAACCAATTCAATTAAATGTCATTGATCCCTGGTTACCTGAAATTGTGGACAATTACTGGTGTGTAAATTCATATGGCACTTTGTTCGGCACCTCATACGGAACTTCATACAACACCTCATACGACACCTCTGTGTTAAATACATTTTTACCTCCTATAATGGATAGCCTGCAATATTGAAATTTTTTTTACAGTCACAATGATTAAGAGCATAGGCAGAATGTTCCATTGCTGTTGATTTTTCCACCATGCTCACTGAGTCCACTTGCATAGAACATGTAATGTCAAACCTACAATGAACAGCCTGTAACAAAAATGAACCAATAAAGTGGTTTGTTAAGTATATGTACAAAAATTTATAGCACACAGGAGATTTAGCACTTCAAAATAAAATGATTGTTGATGTAATAACCTGTATCATGAAAATAATACAGAAAAATTTTACAAAGATTCAATTCTCTAGGCAATGATCATTTGTCAATTCATGAACCCCTCCCCCACACCTAAGTATTATGACACCTCACAATCAAAAGTATAGGAAACCAGTTAGTTCTCCCGATAGCCGAAGATTTACAGTTTGTAAAGTGTAAAGATAAATTTCACAGATTGGTCTGACGAGACGGTTAGAAGATGGCCCCACCTATTAGGATAAGAGATCATATATATAGATAAGAAGAGGTAGGCAAGAGAGTTTCAATATAGTCTTAGAGTTAGTTCCCAATGGAAAGTTTATGGATTTCATTAAACTTAGCTTAACCATACATACTTCATGTCATCTTTGTCTGCAAGTAATTTTGTACATCAGGACAAGTTTAAAATTATTATTTATTTTTTGTAAGATTACCATCCTCGCTAGGTATAATGACCCACTTCCAGCAAGCCTGTTCAGTACCCTGACAGGTTTACATAGTCATACCACAGGCCGGTACCCACTTATAGCAAACCTGTTCAGTATCCCGACGGGTTATCCTCTTACACCTCAGAGACTGGCCCTCCATATTTTAATATTTTAGTATAAGATTGCTTTATGCAAGAAGATGGGGGCAACTCTGAAAACAACTTTTTTCTCTTTTTTTTTTTCAATTGGGATGGTATTTATGTTAGAGGATGAATTTTCGTTATATTCCTTAGTGATTTTCCTAATGTAAGGGGTACTTAAGCGGACATGGCCTATCTAAAGATATGATATAATCAAGCTATTTAGTGTGTAGTGGATGGTACCATTGAGAAAGAATAGAAAGGTATCTCTAGGCTCAACTCACTTTCTTCTTTTGTAAGTTATTGTCATGTTTCCATGACTAACCGATAATTATACCTCCTTGTTACTCTTTAATAAAGATACTTTACTCACTTACTTAGGTTTCTTGGGAAAATTGTACGAGAGACCTCTAAGCTTGATGGTTATAGTATCACTTCCTTATACAGTGGTGAAGATTTTCAAGAGCAACTGCTTTTTAGAATGCCTTAAGAAAAAGAGAAGATGAACATCTTTGCAAAAATATGGCTAATTACAGAAAGTCAATATTCATTTGATGCTTAGCAGACAACAAGGTTCAAGTGTAATAATGTTTTGAAGAAAATCCTTCTTTTATATTTCCTTGAAACTGTCTACTCCTGGTGAAATAATTACCTACAGAAATCTCTAGAATTGTTTAACAACAAAATTCAAAATTATTTACATATGTACAGTTGAAAATTTAGAAAACTTTCAAGAATAAGGGGGGACTTCCCCATCTACTAAGGCCAATGCCTTGTCAGTTGACATGACTTGTAGAAAATCCTCTTTGGAAATGGGCTTATGATAAAATTTGAGTCGGTGTCCATTTATTACAAAGGAGACTTGTCCATCGTCAATTGTTTTGATTTTCACAGCTCCATTGTCATATACAGTGACTACCTCATAAGGTCCCAACCATCGGGTGCTGACTTTGCCTTTGAAGGTTTTAAATTGGGAATCAAACAACAGAGCCCAATCACCAGGTTGGAAGTGTTTCTTCTTAATAAACTTATCATGCCACTTATGTTAGAATATAGAAGATAATGTGCTCGTTTTACCATTGACGATACCCTCTTCACCCAACCATAGGCCGAAGCCACCCTCCGAGCACCTTAACCTTGACTAAGAATTACTCCGAAAGAAAACCCTAGGATAGATAGCCAAACAAGGTGTAGCGCATCTTCCTCCAAGGATAGCACACCAACAATAGCTGATTAGATAGTCCAAACCCTAGCCAAGAGATAGTCCAAGCCAATACTAAAAACTAGGTGTTGTTGCACCTGCACCTGCAACTCTCCTCCACATGTGCACACCAGACTGGGAACTGCAGTGCGCACCAAACTGGGAACTGCAATTCTGAGATGTTGTCAAATGAGAACTGGCGCCCTGTATTTATACTGGTTCTGCCAAATTTGGTGGGGCCGACTTCTCCTTCTGGATATGTGTCTGTTCAGTATATTATTATTATTTCTGGTCATCTTTCTCTCTTGGAGGCTAATAACCTAATATAAATTATCTTCTTGAGCCGACAAGACTTCTAGGGTTATTATCCAACTCATTAGGGTTTTCTCTTGCTTTCTGGAGTCTTCTATTCTCGTCAGGTTTCCACATGGAGGAAAATACCTCCCATAGCTACCATAATATTAACACTCCCTCCTAGCTAGGGAGGTATTATAGGTAATGGACTTGAGCACAAAAACATACCATTTACCCGATAGCATCAATATAGTCGTCTAGACTATTTCATGACTAGATCATGAGCATCACCATCACCATCAACGGCATCATCTCTCAGAACCATACTTCATCTGAGTAATTAGACATGATGTTGGATAAGTCACTCACACCATAGAGTGATACAGGAGCCACTCTTATAATCTAGAGGAGTAAATGCTCTGAACCAATTTTCGTCTGGAAAATCTCTATTCATCATTCGTCTGGATGGTGATTATTTTCAATAAACTATTGATAGTCTTCAAGGCAGTTAGAACAGAAATAGAACACAACTATGTCTATCCATAGTAGTACATAACTATAATCCAGTGGTTCACTACCACACCAAGTAACACACAAGTACTTGATCAGCAACATATGGTTGTGAACAGTGGAACATATCCACAACAGTAGTCCTCATCTACTGTCATACAGTCTTCATAACAAACATCTGATAGCAACCTGCATAGAAACAATGTTATGATATAAACTGATTTGTCTGGGCCAATCTTTCACTCACATCTGTGAGATCTGAAAGAATATATGCCTAAAAATAGTGGAACATATCCACCACAGTAGTATATCTCTACCGTTTGGAGACATGTAGTCTCCATAACAATCAGCTGATGCCATCCTGCACAGAAAATATTGTTAAAAATAAACTGAATCATCTGGGCCAATATTTCACTCACGTTTGTGAGATTCGAAAGAATATCTTCCCTCATCAGCAATGGGCTATCTGCCCTATTCTTCTCAAACAAGGAAGAAGGATTGTTTCTGATTTCTGAGCCTAGAACATTCCTCACCCTGGGCCATTCTTCCTACACTAATCAAAGTGCACCCTGGATAGAATGTATAAACCCTAAGGAATGTCTGAGTTTGGACCATTCCTCACCCTGGGCCATTCCTCCTACACTAATCAAAGTGCGCCCTGGAGAGAATATATAACCCTAAGGAATGTCTGTCTTGGACCATTCCCCACCCTAGGCCATTCCTCCTACACTAATCAAAGTGCGCCCTGGAGAGAATATATAACCCTAAGGAATGTTTGTTCTTGATTATTGAGCCTGGACCATTCCCCACCCTGGGCCATTTCTCCTACACTAATCAAAGTGCACCCTGGAGAGAATGTATAAAACACTAAGGAATGAATATCCAGACCATTTCCTCCATTAACCACAACAGGAAAATATTGTCCTGCATCAACCTCCAAAAAGGACCATTCCTCATGTTAACCACAATGAGAAATCGTTGTCTGGCGAGGTGGGCTAGTCTTCTTGAGTAACCCTCAAGAAGAGAGACTGCCCTAGACCAATCCCCATGTTAACCACAATGGGAATTCATTGTCTATGATACATCAACAATTAGACTACTTTCCATGTTAACCACAATGGAAAGTGACTATCTGTCAGAAGTCTCAATCCACTTTCCGAACAAGAAAGAATCTATCCAAGATGGACTATTTTTCAAATTTAAAGATGAATGTCTTCAATAATTTTTTCAGTGCTCCCTCCTAACTTGGATAGTCATTTCTTCCTTTTCCAATAAGAATGAAGTTGTTTCCACGAGCTCTGGCTTGAGTATGCAAACTCTTTCATCTTGGATAGAAGTTTTACCAAAATGTCTGCTTATCTGCTCATCTGTGGAGATATGTATTGGAGAATCATTTTCTCCTTTTTGGTACTTCATCATGGATAATGTAATGCTTGATTTCAAAGGTACTTTAGTCTGGAACACTGTGAAGGATTCATGTAGATCTAAACAATAGAGTATATTATAGTTGGAAAGATGGAACATATCTATGTGGCACTTCTTCTGTCATCATGAGATCTGATCTACTGAGTAGTCATCTTTATAGGAAATCTTCACCACGCTTTTGTTGTGCACTGGAGGTTATCCACCAAGTTATCTTCTTCTATCTCCATACAGGAATCTCTTTCTGGTATGCATCAAAGTCTTGAGATTGCTCTTCATACGCTCTTTATTCAATTTCTCTGGAGAACATTCTTTGCATTCATTTGATGTAGAATTCTAACTCATGGATGTTGTGGATGATATAATGACTTATGTAGAGATAAGTCTGGTTTACTAGAACAAGTAATCATCATAGTCTTCTCCCTCCATCTGGGAGAACCTCTGGTTCTAGATCTCGCAATACTTTCATTCATAATTCTTCCATACATTGTTCTTCATCACGACTTTTAGTTCTTCTACTTGATTTCTTTTAGTGAGTTCATATCAGGCTGGTAATATTGTGATTCTTGATACAATGACTAGTTGTTATGGTTCCTCTTTCTTTCTTGGGATCCTCATGTTCTTCTTCATGTTTTTCTTTAGCTCTTGGGTCCATGGAGTTTCTTATAGATTCCATGCCCTAGAGATTCCACTTCTTCTTTTCATCATAGGATCACATATCTGGATGGACAACCAGAAATACTTTAAGGCTTCTCTTCGAAGAAGTCTTCTTCTGCAGTTTGAACTGAACACATTCTGTCTTTCATGGTTACTATATGTGTGTGTGTGTGTGTGTGTGTGTGTGTGTGTGTGTGTGTGTGTGTGTGTGTGTGTGTGTACTTCATCATATTTAATGGATCATAGGATTATCTCCCTCCTAACCCTTGCTTCATGTAAGAGTGCATATAATCGTCTCCTTCTATCTAACAGAGTCCACACTTCCATCTGCGTCCTTATTGTCTTCTGCAATATATAATTGGCTTTCTTGTCTAACAGAATCCATGCTTTCGTCTTATTGTCTTTCTACAAAAATTCATAAGTCTTTTCCAATTTCCTCTTGATTGTTGACTTATTTCTATCTTTGCTTCTTCTAAGTCTCTTCATGATTGATTCGGCTTAACTTGCAATAGTTTCCACATGATTTGTATTTCATCCTTTCATGTGTATTATCTAATAATATCCATTTTTATCTTGTTTGTTCTTCCCTAGGTATAGTTCTTCTTGGAACACATTATATTCCAAGAAATAGATATACAAGATATGTACATAGACGATGCAAACAAGATATGTACAAGAAATAAGAAGAGTGTTGTTACATTTTTAGAAGAAGAAGTCTCTTCCATCCTGCTTAGTCTTCTTTGTAGGTTCCTTTTCTTCGGCAATCGATGCTTCGTGTTTTTCCTTCCTTTTCTTTATCTCGGGACACTGATTCTTGTAGTGACTGTACTTTTGATAGTTGAAGCATTGTAGTTTTGAAATGTCTTTCTCTTGATTTGGCTTCCTCCTTGAACCAAACTTCCTTTTGTTCCTAAAGTTCTTGAATCTTGTTGTGAAGGCTTGATCATCGTACTTCTTTTGGGGTTTCTCTTTTGCATTGATCCTTGATTCTTCTT
>ML783632.1:217061-249625 GCA_009831015.1 Picea engelmannii | reverse complement strand
TAAAGTTCTTGAATCTTGTTGTGAAGGCTTGATCATCGTACTTCTTTTGGGGTTTCTCTTTTGCATTGATCCTTGATTCTTCTTGAGCACAACAAGTCCAAAGTTCTTCAAATGTCGGGTACTCCTTCCTTGTGTTCATGCTTACGAAAAATGCATCCCATGTCTTGGGAAGACCATTGAGTACTATGTTCACCAATTCCTTCTCTGAAGTGATTTCTTCAATAACTTGTAGTTGATCTCTTAACTAGGATATTCTTACAAAGTATGATGTTATGTTGTCATCGTCATTCATCTTCATGTCACAGAGCTCATTCTTCAGACTCATAACTTGTCCAATGTTTCTGACTGAGAAGAGATTTGTTAGGGCATCATACATCTTCTTCGATGAGTCAATATGGGAGATGTAGGGTATCAAGTGGTATTTTATGGAATCCACTATGATACTCATGGCATTGATGTCAACATATTTGAACTTCTCCATAGCTGCAATCGTTATGGGGTTCCTTCTCTTCTCCTTCTTCAAACTCTGGCTTCACGATCTTTGCTTTCACGATATCTGGTACTTTATTATTGGCAAGGATGAGGTAAATCCTTGTCTTCCACGCTCAGAAGTTAGAGGCTCCATCTAACTTGTTCTCAGACTTCATAGAGTTAGTCATGGCTGCTTGACTTGGTCAAACCCTAGATTTGACCAAAAATCCAACCTTCACGTCTTGGCTTGTTGATAGTATCAGGAGATGCGCTAGGCTAGGGCACACTGATATGTTCGAAGATTAGGTCAATATATTCACTTAAGGTGCCTCAACAAGAGGTTTAGGGTTTCTGCAACTGCTCCTGCTAGTAACCCTAGCAGTAGTGTCTTGGGAGTTTCTTCTGCTAGTAACCCTAGTAGCAGTTCCTCAACGAGCTCAATATCCTAGCGGCTATGTTTCCTTCTAGTGTTTAGATTGAATGAAGGAGGTGTGGGCCCATAACCTGTTAGAATATAGAAGATAGTGTGCTCTTTTTACCATTGATGATACCCTCTTCACCCAACCATAGGCCGAAGCCACTCTCTGAGAACCTTAACCTTGACTGAGAATTACTCTAGAAGCAAACCCTAGGATAGATATCCAAACAAGGTGTAGTGCATCTTCCTCCAAGGATAGCGCACCAACAATAGTTGATCAGATAGTCCAAACCCTAGCCAAGAGATAGTCCAAGCCAATACTGAAAACTAGCTGTTGTTGCACATGCACCTGCAACTCTCCTCCACATGTGCGCAATAGACTGGGAACTGCAGTGTGCACCAAACTGGGAACTACAATTCTGAGATGTTGTCAAATGAGAACTGGCGCCCTGTATTTATACTAGTTCTGTCAGATTTTTTGGGGCTGACTTCTCCTTCTGGATATGTGTTTGTTCAGTATATTATTATTATTATTGGCCGACTTCTTCTCTTGGAGGCTAATAACCTAATATAAATTATCTTCTTGAGCCGACAAGACTTCTAGGGTTATTATCCAACTCATTAGGGTTTTCTCTTACTTTCCAGAGTCTTCTATTCTCGTCAGGTTCACACATGGAGGTAAATACCTCATGCCGCTACCATAATATTAACAACTTGCTCCTCTAGTTTTGGACTAATATTGTTCGTTGGATGGCATCTTGTCTGATCTCATCCAACTCATTCAATTGTAGGGCTCATTGCTTCTGAGCCTCATCTAATTTTAATCCCAATTTTGCGGCTATACAAAAGGTCCTTACTTGGAATTCTATTGGTAAAAGTACTTGTTTCCCGTACACTAGCTCATAAGGGGTGTGTCTAGTGGTGTTTCTCCAGGTGGTCTAGTAAGCCCACAAGGCCTCTGGAAGCCTATCAACCCAATCCCAGTGATGTAATTGAACAGTCTTGGTTAAGATAGCTTCTAGAACTTTGTTTGTAGATTCTACCTGACCATTAGCTTGCGGGTGATATGGAGAAGATTTACAGTGTTTAATCCCATATTTATCTGTTAGCTCTCTCATCATCTTGGAAGTGAATTGAGTGCCTTGGTCTGTAACAATTTCACGAGGGACACCAAAGCAGGTAAAGATGTCTTCGTAAATGAATTTGACAATAGACTTTTTTGTTGTCCTGAATAAGGCTTTTGCCTCTACCCACTTGGTGACATAGTCTATACAAACCAAAATATAGTTCTTCTTATGGTACATGGGTGAAATTGGTTGTACAAAGTCAAGGGCCCATTTTTCGAAGGGTTCTATCATAACTTGGGCATGCAAGGGAATTTCTCCAACTGACGTAGGTCTTCCTCTCCTTTGGAAACTATCACAACTCCTCACATACTTGGCAGCATCTTTGAAAATGCTAGGCCAATAATATCTTGAATGTAACACCTTATATGTTGTACGTTTGTTAGAAAAATGGCCACCACATGGTACATCATGACAACTTCATAGTATTTCAGGTACCTCATCCTCTCAGACACATCTACGAATAATCAAATCAGGACATGTGCGAAAAATTTCATGGCCAACCCAAGAGTAATTAGCACTTTGTGTAATAATTTAACACTTTTCATGAGGTGACAAATGAGACGGTAACTTCCTAGTAGCCAGATAGTTTTCCATATCCGCAAACCACGGGGTATTTACAGAGAGGGAAAAAAGGTTCTCATCTGGGAAACTATCATCTACAGGGATGTCATCATCCTCATTTTTTATTCGTGAAATCAAATCAGCTACCAAATTATCCTTTCCTGGTTGGTCAAGCACGGTGATGTTAAAATCTTGCAATAGCAGGAGCCACCTAGTCACTCGGCCATTAGTTATGGGTTTATTCATGAGAAATATAATGGCGGAATGCTCTGTATGTAAAAATACTTTGTAACCTATAATGTAATGATGAAACTTACTGATAGCATGAACTACTTCCAATAATTCCTTCTTGGTAACTGTGTAGTTTAACCCGATAGGGGACAAGTTCTTGCTCACAAAATAAATGGCATAGGACTGATGGTCCTCTTTCTACCCTAATACTCCTCCTATTGCGGTGTCGTAGGCATCAATAGATATGTGAAATGGGAGACTCCAATTGGGCCCTCTAAGAACTGGTGCCATAGATAGCTTAGCTTTCAGGGTTTCAAAGGAAGTTTGACACTACTCAGTCCAAACAAAATCAACATCCTTTATTAACAATCCAAACATAGGTGCAACAATCTTTGTAAAATTTTCAATAAATCGTCGGTAGTATCCGACATGTCTAAGAAAGCTTCTCACCTCTTTCTAAGTCTTGGGGGGTGGAAGTCTGACAATGACCTCAATCTTTGCAGGATTGACTTTTATCCCTTCAAATGAAACATGATGTCCTAGAACCACTCCTTCAGTTAACAACATTTTACATTTTTCATGACTTAGAGATAGGTTCATTTCTTGGCATCTAATAAGGACTTTTTCTAAGTTGTCTAAGGATTCCTGATAAGTGTTGCCATAAACTGTGAATTCATCCATGTAGACCTCCACACAGTCATGAATAAGATCAACAAATATCCCTAGTACTGCTCGTTGAAATGTGGCAGGAGCATTACACAATCCAAATGGTAAAACCCTTTAGGCATAGGTTCCCCAAGGACAAGTAAAGGTGTTCTTATCTTGGTCCTCGGGTGCTATCAGAATTTGATTGTACCTAATGTACCCAACTAAAAAGGAGAAATACTTCTTTCCAGACAAGGTATCCAGAACTTGGTCGATGAAAGGAAGAGGAAAGTAATCCTTCAAAGTGGCTTTGTTGAGTTCCTAGAAATCAACACAAATTCTCTATTTCCCGGTCACTTTCTTTGGAACCACTACAAGCGGGGATACCCACTTACTGTCAGAGATGGGATAAATAAATTTGACATTTAAAAAGTTTTGGATCTCCTCTTTTAATATATCTTTGAGTGTTGGGTTCATCCTTCTCTGGGGTTGCCTAACAGGTGTTACTTCACCCTGGGTATATATGTGATGGATGCATGTGCCAGGGTGTATACCCTTCATGTCAGTATATTCCTAGGTGAATGCTCCTGATTGTTCTTTAAGGATACTTACTAACTTTTTTTGTTGGTCTGTATCTATCTCGGAGTTTATATGCAAAAATTTCCCTGAACTAATCTCGTAGGGCATAGTATAAGATGTGGAAGACTCGTCTATATCGAAGATAAAATATGTCAAAGACAAAATGGATGGGTTCAATTTTTCCTGAAATTCTTCCCCAAACATGTACTCAAATTGGGGAAAATATTTAGGAAAATCAACACATGTGATAGCAAAAATGAACTGGTTTAGCACATTTTCCATTGTGTGCTCCTAAAGTGCCCATGTATGGTCACTTGGAAATAAAGGTCCTTCCCATTCCTCATTCTCGTATGGACACTCAAGCCACCATAGATTCTCCATGATAGGTTGGGATGGAGGGTATATGGTGAGCTTCTAGATAGAAATTCCATTTGATATGGTCATTTCTCCCTCTCTACAGCCAATAAATGCATTGGTTGTGGCTAACCATGGTCTTCCCAAAATGATGGGATGGCCTTTGGTAGGATCCTTTGAGTGGATAACAAGGAATTCTACTGAGTACTCCCATGAGGCTAAAGTAACTATGATGTCATCCAAAATTCCTCCAGGTATAACCCTAGTTTTATCTGTTAATTCCAAAATGGTTGGGGTAGGTCTAAGAAGAGGTTTTAACTGTAAATTCTCCAAGGCAGTAGCGGTCATAACATTGATGGTTGCCCCTAGGTCTATGAGAGTATTTCCAATGGAAACCCCATTAATGGTTATGGTCACTACGGGGTTTCATGGGTTCCCATATTTTGCTAGCTTTGGCTTCTGATATGTACTCAGAAATCTCTCCTATCAAATGTACTGTAGGAGGGTCCTTTTGCTTCCTAGTTGGATTCTTAATACACAATTCTTTGACTACCTTACTGTATATTGGAATATCCTTAATGGATTGAAGCAAGGGAATCTTGACACAAATATTCTTCAATTCATTCAAGATGTCAAATTCCAGTCGGGTGGTAGGTTTCTCGATTATTAATCTGTCTGGATAAGGAGGGGCCTTTGTAATTTGTGAAGTTTCATTTTGGGGAAGCTTGGGTTCTTGGTCCTTAGGAATAATAACATATTCCCACCTAGTGTCATCCATGGGTTGTTTGGTGGTTTCTTCTTCTTATTTTTTCTAGATGACTACTGAAGGTCTCTTCCTATTCAGAACTTTTCCCGACCTTAATTGAATCTCCTGTAATGGAACAGGAGTAATGACATATGTCGGGAAGGCCTACATCTCAACATTGTGAAGAGGTTGAGGGGGCTTATTATTGGGATTTGACATTGGTTGTGTCGGTAATAGTGTCGTTCTTTGGGAGCTTGCATTCTGATATTGTAGTGGTTGTTGTTGTGGAATAGGAGGTAAATGTGGTGGAACAAAACCTGGAAGAAGTTGCGGATTGTTTGGTGGAAACTAAGGGTAAGGATGGTTGGACATAGGGACAGGCAGATCTTGAGGGTTTCCTTGGTTATGCCCTCCTCTCCATCCTTGAAGCCATGGATGTTGGTACTGAGTAGACTAGTTTTTCCAACTTGGTGAGTTCCATTGTTGTTGTTGTTGATAATAGAGTGGAACTTGAGATTGTAGATCTGGGTATGTGGGTTGGTTCCTCGGCTGCCATCACCTCCTAGGTGCATAAGAGGACTCCCCAGGATCCCCACTCCTATAGATGGCTAATAAACCGGGCAATGATGGAAATTTCTCAATTGAATGGTCTTCTGTGCAAAAGCCACAAACTGAAATGTTATCTAATGGGCATTCCCTTGAGGAATGCTTCCTCCTGCATCTTGGGAAATATATGCTCATTGATGCATTTTCCTCCTCCTGTTTATTTTTAATTGTTAGGGTTTCCAACTTGGAACCTATTGTGCTTAAGATATTTGTCTTGAATTTTTCTAAAAGTTTCCCTATCTCTACTCTTGTGATACCACCTGAACTAACTAGTTTTAAGTTTCTATTATAAGGGTCCCGAACATTCTTTCTTGTTTTAGCTCTACTCCTTGAGTAATTCTTACACATTTCACATATTTCGGAAAATGGTTTATGAGAGATGTCACCCAATTCCATCAAGTTAAGAATATCTAGGTATTCTTCTGAAATTACCTGAAGGAAAAGAGCCCTAACTGCATCATCTAGGAGGTCATGGTATTTTGACTTCTGGGAGATGTATGCAAACCGTTCCATATAGTCCTCGAGATTCTCGTCTTCTAACTGTTGGATTTTAAAAATGTCATTAAGAGACTCCTTGGTCTTTCAGTAGTCTTGATACTTCTTAAGAAAGATATCTTCCATGGCTTCCCAAGACCTAATTTTGTATTCTCCCAACCCCATGGACCATCTTAGTGCAAAGTTCTTGAGGGTGGCAGGAAAGAGTTTTAGTTTCTGGGCATCCTGTAAGTAGTTGTATGATGCAGGAGCATCATTGGAAAGTGTGTAGAGGCAAGGCCACTCAGCACATGGGATTTCTTCCAGAACTTCAACGTTGGTAGTTGCAACCGATTTTGAAATCTGCCTTAACTCAGCGTCGGAATTTACCTTTGGAGGCACGTTTGAACCAGTGTCGAAATTTACCCTTTGAGGCACGTTTTGAAAATCGCAAGCGAAGAAAGAGTTTCCATTACAGCTCTAAATTGAGACTGGTCTAATATAGCCAGTAGATTAAGTTTTTAGAGTAGATAAGTAGGCAGGGGAAACCCTAAAACTCCCTCTGAGTTAAATAGAGTTTTGGTACACCCAGATAGGGAGAGCTGCAATACAGAGGGAGAGAAGTTGTAAGAGAACTGCGAGCTAGCAGGAGATTCCAGTTTTTAGTGACTATAAATTGAATGTATTTTGGTAGCCATTTTGGCACTTGTGAATATAACAGAAGGAAAATTGATCCAAATACATGGTGTGTAAACAGTGTTTGCAATTTCTTGTCATTATGGTTTTATGTGCAAGTGAATGAATCAAGATAGGAGAGAATGGAACTATGAATGTTAGTTTTTTTCAGTTTCAATTGTTTCTCTTCATTTGAAGCTCTACAAGGCGTGCATCGAGCCTGAGGGGAACGCAAGGAGATCAGGAGGAATTTATTTTTGAGAAACCCCTTGGATCCAAGCTATCAATATCCCTTAGACACAAGGAGTGTGCAGGAAATCGAAGCCTGCACCAAATGAAGTTCAAGAGGAATAACACTTCAGAAAGTGTTATCAAGATCCAGGAACCCATTTCCTAGGAGAATTGAAGGTCGAAACCTTCGGGGACTTAGAAAATTTTCTAAGTCTAAGAGACTAAAAGATCAGGAGGAGGAGCATTATTGACCATCAGATCATGGTGGAGAATTAGCATTCATCTAATTCTAGACTAGTGCGCAATCATTAACATTGTGTACGTCTAGGAGGGAAAACCCACAAAGGCTTGAACAGATGGTGGGGAGCGTCGTGGAGGAAACACCGACATCCCGCAGGCCGTTGGATCAAGTGGAACTACAAGAAGGTTAAGGGTGAGGGCCTTTCAATGCCCAAAACTTAGGAAGGACAGCAGTCATCGATCCCCAATAGATCTGGACCGTTCATCAATTTCATGATATCAACTATCGCGAGTTGGGAGGACAAAGGTCCTTGACTCCCAAGACCCTGAATCACTAAATAGTGATTCTTCAAGAGAAGATCAGGGTCATCGGATATTCGGATCCTTAGGGTCATTGATCTACAGCGAGGGAGTGTTTTGGCATTTCAGTGACCGGGAAGAGAAATGAACAGATTTTGTGAAGGGAGAAGTCGCAAAAAGAGAAATGCTAAAGTGATCACAACTATCGACCAAGGGGAGATCTGGGTCGTAGATCCAGCGTCATCACAGTTCCAGTGTCTATGGCTTGAAGGAGTCAGACGCACCTTCGTGGTAAATCTTGTAGTCATGGGCGTGTGATCACATGAGCTGGGGAAAGGGAGGGGCTAACCTTCGTTAGCCCTCATCAGGGTTTTGGGACTTGGAGGAGCCAAGAACTCATTGTATTGGAAACCCCGGAGTCACAAAATGTGATGCACCTTTTAGGATAAGCCTATGGTCGTGCCTACAGTCACATGGAGTGGAGGCTCACGCCTAGTGTTGATTTCCGTGGGAAAAACATAGACAAGGGCCTGTGGACTTGGAGATAGAGGTTCCAGTTCATAACCAAGAGAGTCATTCTGGCTCCAAAATCAGAGATCCTGATCAGGAGGTCACGCATCCGTTAGGAGGGATAGGGGGTCTGCATCAGGTAGTATCAGAGTGAAAATTCTTCGTCTGTAGAATTCAAGCGAAAGAGAAAGAGAAAAGGAGGAAACAGAGAACTCAAAGTTGTACTCTATGTGTGACAAGTAGTCAACACAATGCCACCAAGGAGACGAGGAGAGGCACCTTTAGCCAACCGTGTTGTAGAGAGGGAGATGCGAGAATTTCGCACCAGATTGGAAACAATGGAAGCAGTGCAGAGAAGAGTACCTAACGCTGGAGACGTCAGTGATGCAAAAAGTGAAGAGGTCGAGGTTGAAGAAGCTGCAGGAGAGGAGGTTGCAGAAGAATGTTTATTGAGAGCAGTTTCCAGGTTGGGAGGCAGAGCTAAGATAGAGGTTCCAATGTATGAGGGGAATATATATGTTGAAGAATTGTTGGATTGGATAAGATCCATGGGAAAACACTTCGACTATGAATATGTCGATGAGGAAAGGAAGGTGAAGCAAGCAATCATTAGGCTAAAAGGGCATGTAGCACTGTGGTGGGACAAACTGTAGGCTGAGAGGAGAAGTAAAGGCAAGCAGAGGATAAAGAGTTGGGACAGAATGGTGGCCAAGATGAAGGCTAAGTTCATACCCAAGGAATATCAAATCAATTTGTTCAGGAAGCTACAGAACCTGAGACAGAAAGGGATGATAGTTAAGGATTACACTGAGGAGTTATACCGACTGAACATCAAAACTGGACAAAGAGAGAGATATGAAGAAAAAATCACCAGATATGTAAATGGCCTAAGATACAAAATCCAAGATGAGCTCAGTATGATGTCAGTAAGAACCATGGAGGATGCTTATCAGTTTACACTGAAGGTAGAGGACAAGTTGGCCAGAAAACAAAACTAGCGAGGAAGAGGTAAAATCTCGGTCCCCACCAAGAACAATGGATTAACCCATGATAGAGTGCACAAGCCTAAGGATGAGGCTGAGAAACCACACAATCACTCGGAACGAGGAGGAAGTTTCAGAGGAAGACAGGATGGTGGAAGAAACCCTTCTAGAGGAATAGGCAGAGGAGGAATATGATGCTATGCATGTGGAAAGGCAAAGCACATGTCTTGGGAATGTCCCAAGAAGAAGAAGGAATGAGGAGAAGCTCACATTTCAAAATCACAACGAAGAGATGTTGAAGTAGAAGGAGTAGAGGATGGAGCATCCCTGATGTTGAGAAAAATTCTCTTAAAACCAGAGGTATAAATTGAAAATCTAGTGCAGAGAAACAGTCTCTTCAAGACAGCTTGCAAGACTAAGGACAAAGTATGCAAGGTGATCATTGACAGTGG
Organism: Picea engelmannii; assembly: GCA_009831015.1. Classification (NCBI taxonomy): domain Eukaryota; kingdom Viridiplantae; phylum Streptophyta; class Pinopsida; order Pinales; family Pinaceae; genus Picea; species Picea engelmannii. Next base: position 240,023 of record ML783632.1, on the reverse strand, counting down.
GAGCACGGACAACCTAGTATCCAAAGAGATGGTGGAGAAATTGGAGCTAAATACAACTACAAATCCAAATCCATACAAGGTATCATGGTTGCAAAAAGGACACGAGGTAATGATTACTAAACAATGTCTGGTTGAGATTAAAATAGGAGGTTATAAAGATGAAATCCTATGTGATGTAATTCCCATGGACATATGCCATATTCTGTTGGGAAGACCATGGCAGTTTGACAGAAACGTCATTCATGATGGGAGAAAAATACATATACATTGGAGAAGAATGGTAGAACACATATGTTGTTGCTAATAGAGGAGAAGAGAGTGAAAGACGAAACCAACACCATCATACTTCTCATGAGTGGGAAGGAACTCGTGAAAGAGGACAAGGAAGAACAGGAGATGCAATTTGTTGTGGTAAGGAAACCCATAGTTATCCTTGCAAGTACATCAATGGATGATTTTTCTGAGGAAGTTCAGGAACTGTTGGATAATTTCCTTGATATAGTGGTGGATGAGTTGCCAAAATCATTGCCACCCATCAGGAGTATCAGTCATCATATCGACTTGATACCAGGATCAAGTCTGTCAAACAAAGAAACATACAGATTGACACCTCGATAGAATGAGGAGGTGAAGAGCCAAGTCCAACAGTTGTTAGACAAGGGTTTGGTCAGAGAGAGTTTGATCCCATGCCCAGTACCAACTGTGTTGAGTCCAAAGAAAGTTGGAGGATGGAGAATGTGTATAGACTCGAGATCCATCAACAAGATCACCTTCAGGTATAGATTTCCTTTACCAAGAATGGATGATTTAATGGATTGCTTAAGTGGAGAAAATTTATTTTCTAAGATAGATCTTAAAAGTGGATATCACTAGATCAGGATGAGAGAAGGTGATGACTGGAAAACAACCTTTAAGACAAATGAAGATCTGTATGAGTGGCTGGTTATGCCATTTGGCTTAACAAATGCCCCGAGCACTTTTATGAGGCTGATGAATGAAATTTTAAAATATTTCATTGGAAAATTCGTGGTTGTATATCTGGACGATATATTGATCTTTAGCAAGACTAGAGAGGATCATTTGAGGCACCTAACGCTAGTGATGAGAAGGCCACAATAGAAGAAGCTGCTGATAAATCTAAAGAATTCTTACTTTATGAAGATAGAACTCATTTACTTGTTTTTTGTGATCTCTTCAAATGAACTGAAGATGGATCCAGAGAAGGTGAAAGCGATCAGAGAATGGTCGTCATCAAGAAGCATGTTCAAGGTAAGGAACTTCCATGGATTAGTGAGCTTCTATAGGAAGTTCATCAGAGACTTCAGTGGATTTTGTGCACCAATGATGGATACAGTGAAGAAGAAGCACAAGTCATTTAAGTGGACAAAGGAGGCCGAAAGGAGATTCAATATACTAAAGGAGAAGATAACATAATGCCCGATTCTGGTCTTGCGGAATTTTGAAAAGACATTTCAGGTAAGACGTGATGCAAGTGGAGTTGCAATAGGAGAATTTTTGAGTGAGGATAACAAACCTGTTTCCTATTTCAGTAAGAATCTGAACGATACCAAGACGAAGTACTCCACATATGACAATGAGTTTTATGCCATAATTCAAGCCTTGAAGAAGTGGAGACATTATCTTGTCCCACAAGAATTTGTCTTGTACAACGATAACCAAGACTTATAATTCATAACCAGGCAGGAAAAATTGAATCAAAGGCATGCGAAATGGGTTGAGTTTATGCAGAATTTTACTTTTTTCATAAAACATATTGTTGGAAATGCTAACAAGGTCGTCGATGCATTAAGCAGGAGATGTTTAATTCTGCAAGAATTACAGGTGAAGACCTTGGGGTTTGAACACCTTAAGGATGTGTATTGTGATGATACAGACTTCAAGGAAGCATATGAAGCATGTACAAACCCTGTATTAAGAGATAGAATTCAGTGGACAGAGTACATGATTCAGGAAGGACTATTGTTCAGAGGAAGTCAGTGGTGCATACCAAGATGCTCAATGAGGGATAATCTTCCGAAGGAGAAGCACAATGGAGGATTGGCTAGACATTTCAGCCATGATAAAACGTTTGCATAGTTGAGCAGTTCATACTATTGGCCAGGTATGAGAACAGAGGTGATAAAATTTTTGAACAAATGTAGAATTTGCCAACATGAAAGGGGAAAAGACAAAACATTGGATTGTATCAACCAATGCCAATACCAGAGAGGCCTTGGGATGCAATAAGCATGGATTTTTTGTTGGGATTGCCAAGAACACAAAGGGGATTTGATTCCATATTTGTGGTAGTGGATAGGTTTTCAAAGAGGGCACATTTCATCCCATGCCAGAAGACCAGTGATGCAACACATGTTGTAAATCTATTTTTCAAAGAAGTTGTGAGACTTCACGACCTACCGAGAAGCATTGTCTCGGACAGAGACACAAATTTTGTTGGTCACTTTTGGAGGACGTTATGGAAGAAGATGGGGACAGATTTGTCCTTTAGCTCAGCTTATCACCCTCAAACATATGGAAATAATGAGGTGGTAAATAGAAGTTTAGGAAATTTAATGAGGAGTTTAGTCACGAAGCATCATAATCAGTGGGATCAGATTCTGCCACAAGCAGAATTTGCCTACAATGACTCACCAAACAAGAGTAATGGAAGGATCCCATTCCAAATACTATATGGAATGCAACCCAAAGGAGTGTCTGAGGTGAGAGACTTGGAACATGGTGAGATCAAAAGCGTTGGAGCAGAAGATTTTGTTGTTGAGATGCAGAAACTCCATATCCAGATCAGAGAATGGTTGCAGAGTTCTAACTAGAAATACAAGCACAGAGATGATTAGCATCACAGGGAACTTCAATTTGAAGTAGGAGATCAGGTTTTGGCACATCTTAGGAAGGAAAGGTTCCCTAAGGGAACATATAACAAGTTGAAGATGAAGAAGATAGGACCCTATAAGATCTTGAGGAAGTTTGATGCAAATGCCTATGATATTAAGGTACCAGATGGTGTGGGAATTTCTCCCATATTCAATGTTTCAGACCTTTATCCTTACAAGAAAGATGACAGAGAAGGATCAGAAGATCAAGGAAAGATTCAGTGCGAAAAACACATGCCTGTGGCAAAAAATCCATAGATGGAGAAAATTGTGGATCAGAGGATTGGCAAGAAGACCAGAAGGAAAACCTATTTTGAATATCTGGTCAAATGGAAGGGACACCCAATCGAAGATGCCAGTTGAGAAAATGAAGTTTCCATCCAAAAGCTGGGAAAATCAGTGCAGGAGTCCATGAATTTTTGTCAAGGAGAGTATGATGCAGGAGCATCATTGGCAAGCACGCAGAGGCAGGACCACTCAACATGTGGGAGTTCTTCCAGAACTTCAACTTTGGCAGTTGCAACTGATTTTGAAATACGCCTTAACTCAGCGTCGGAATTTACCTTTGGAGTCATGCTTGAACCAGTGTCGAAATTTACCCTTTGAGGCACATTTTGAAAATCACAAGCGGAGCAAGAGTTCCATTATGGCTCTGGATTGAGACTGGTCTAAGATAGCCAGTAGATTAAGTTTTTAGAGTAGATAAGTAGGTAGGGGAAACCCTAAAAATTTATTTGAGTTAAATAGAGTTTTGGTACGCCCAGATAGGGAAAGTTACAATACAGAGGGAGAGTAGTTGTAAGAAAACTGCGAGATAACAGTAGATCCTAGTTTTCAGTGATTGTAAATTTAATGTATTTTGGTAGCCATTTTCGCACTTGTGAATATAACAGAAGGAAAATTGATCCAAATACATGGTGTGTGAACAGTGTTTTCAATTTCCTGTCATTTTGTTTTTATGTGCAAGTGAATGAATCAAGATAGGAGAGAATGGAACTGTGAAAGTTCATTTTTTTCAGTTTGTTTCTCTTCATTTGAATCTCTGCAAGGTGTGCATCAAGCCTAAGGGGAATGCAAGGAGATCGGGAAGAATTTCTTTGTGAGAAACCCCTTGGATCCGAGTTATCAAGATCCCTTAGATGCAAGGAGTGTGCGGGAAATCAAAGTCTGCACTAGACGAAGCTCATGAGGAATAACACTTCAGAAAGTGTTATCAATATCCAGGAACCCATTTCCTAGGAGAAGCAAAGATCGAAACCTTCAGGGACTTAGAAAATTTTCTAAGTCTGAGAGACTAAAATCTTAGGAGGAGGAGGAGAGTTATTGACTGTCAAATCATGGTGGAGAATCAGTGGCTATCTGATTCAAGACATGTGCGCAAGTGTTAACGTTGCATACATCTAGGAGGGAAAACCCACGAAGACTTGAACAGATGGTGGGCAGCCTCGAGGAGGAAACGTCGACATCCCGCAGGTCGTTGGATCAAGTGGAATTTTGAGAAGGTTAACAGCAAGGGACTTACAATGCCCAAAACTCAAGAGGGATAGCAGTCGTCAATCCCCAATAGATCTGGATTGTTGGTCCATTTCGTGATATCGGCTATCGCGAGTTGGGAGGACAGAGGACCTTGAATCCCAAGACCCCGAATCATGAAATAGTGAGTTTCCAAGACAAGATCAGGGTCATCGGATCTTCAGAGGCTTACGATCATTGATCTGCAGCAAGGGAGTGTTTCATCATTTCGGCAACCAGGAGGAGGAACGAACGGATTTCATGAAGGGCGAAGTTGTGAAACACGAAACGCCGAACTGATCACAACCATCGGCCAAGGGGAGATCTGGGTCGTAGATCCTGCATCATCGCGATTTCGACGTCTGTGGATTGAAGGAGTCATAGGCACCTTCGTGGTAAAGCTTGTAGTCACAGGCGTGTGGTCACGTGAGATAGGGAAAGGGAGGGGCTAACCTCTATTAGCCCTCATCGGGGTTTTGGGACTTGGAGGAGCCAAGGACTCATTGTATTGGAAACCTCGGAGTCACGAAATGTGACGTGCCTTTTAGGCTAAGCCCATGGTCATGCCTATGGTCACGTGGAGTGGACGCTCGCGCCTAGTGTTGGTTTGCATTGGAAAAACAAAAACAAGGTCTTGTGGACTTGGAGATAGAGGTTCCAGTTCGGAACCAAGAGAGCCATTTCGACTCCAGAATCAGAGATCCTGATTGGGAGGTCACGCAACCCTTAGGAGGGATAGGGAGTCTGCATCATTGTAGCTTCTAGACAAGATGTCGAATTCAAATAGGAAGGTATCTGGATCTTCACTTCTTTTACCATAAAAGGTGGGTAGTGCTGAGACAGGAATATTTTTCATATTGACATTTGGGGTGGTGTCCAAAATTGGAAACCCGAAGGTAGTTTCGGTTTGGTTTCCAGCCTCTTCTTCCTCCCCATGTCTTACATTGTTGTGATCCCCCTAATAATCCATACTAGTTTGATTTCCAAAAAGAGAGTACCTAGGTGGTTTTATCTTTGAAGAGATTAAGGTTCCCTTTTGATGGAAAGGTATTCCTACTGATTGGATGTTTGGGACTCTACTCAAGCCTTTTGATATTATTGGTGCCAAATTTTTTGTGTCAATTTGAGAGATAATTACGTTGGCTGAACTACCAAACAAAATATTCACCTGTTCAGGGTCTATGATGTCTTCAAATTTAGGATCTCCTGGTGGTAGTGTAAAAGCAAAGGTTGTATTGTTTGGTTCTGCAGAAGGCTCGAGTGGTCTTTCCTCTTGTTCCACTATTACTGATGCTTCAATTTTTTGTTCTATAGTGCTCCCTGTCTTAGTCTCTTCAGAGACTACTTTATCTCTTTGGGTTGATCTAGCTCCTGTTTTCGGTATCGGTCTGCAGAATTTATGAGTGGAACATTCCTTCCCCCAAAAAGGTCGAAAGGAACCTTGGTTGAAAGATCTGATTTAGATTTACCTTTTGTGTCTCTAGGTCTATTCATGAAAGCAAACAAAAACAAAAACAAAAAGTACAATTGGGTTTGGGGGAGCATGCAATAGCAGATGCGCAGGTTCTTACCTCTCGTCTTAAATTTCCCTCGCCACCAATATAATGCTAAGGTTTTAGAAATAATCTATTTCCTAACTATTTCCTACCTTGAGACAACTCCCCAGCAACGGCGCCAAAAATGATGGGTGTTCATATGCACTAAAAACACACTAAAAACCCTCAATTAAATTGTCAACCTGGGGTAAGTAAACTTAGAGTTGTAGCAATATATATTCCAATGTAGAAGGATTGGAGGTAGTATAGTCTAACTAAGGAAGTGGCTATCTAAGGGCTAATCTATTCAAGCAAAGATTATTAATGAGCAAACCCTACTAAGAAACTTAAACTATGTATCGTAAGTAACTTTTGAGCAAAGGATCGATGGATAGTCTTAAGAAGGAAAATGAAAACCCTACTTAAAGCAAACTAACTTAATCATGACAATAAGCAAAAGAAAACTATCTACTTAATAAGCAATAGCAACAACAATCTACCTTAACTAACCTACTCAAATTTAATAAGCAACTATCCTATGAAATCAAGTAAATAAACAAGCAAGCAACTACTCTATTAAAGCAAGTAAACAAGAAAGCAACTACCCTATTAAAGCAAGTAAACAAGAAGGAAAACAATTAACTAACCTATGATAACTTCTACAACGAGTAAACTAATTAAGATTACTCAATAAGCAACTAATTAAGCTAAGAAACAAGTGAACTCTATTCTTCAATTAAACTTCACAACTACTTCTAATTTATGAAAGGAAATCTACTAAATTGAAAGCAAGAGGAATTAACAACTAATCTTTAATCTATGATAGGCAAACTACTCTTTAATCTACCAAAACAAGAAGACTATCTATCCTACAAAAGCAAGGAAATTATCTTCTAATCTATGAAAGCAAGGAAACTATCTTATAATCTATGAAAGCATAAACTATATTCTAATCTATGAAAGCAAGAAAACTCAAATATAGTGTTGATGGTTATGTCTCTGGTGTCTTATAATATCACGATGGAATTTAACAATGAAAGATAATTCAAGAGGAATAAACTCGATATTGACTTCGATATCAAAGTGAAAAGTGTGAATTAGGCAATCCAATGAAAACTTAGCCATTATAGAAACAAAATCAACTATCCTGCATATCCATGTGATTATTGATCATGCATTAATCATCAACAGTATAAAGATACTATTCTAGTAAATTCAATTGCATTCTATACTAATTAAGAAACTTCATACTATACTAAACTCAATAATTAACTACGAATTAAAATTGCAATTTAGATCTAAGAAAGAAATTGCATGAAGTAAACTAAACTAGTTCTATTTTAACAATTCAAATTGCAAAAAGAGGAAATACTCATAAACAGATTATTTCAGCATATGACAAGTAAGCAAATGAGAAACCTAAATGACAAATTAAATAAATAAAGATAAATAGCAACTAGATAGACAAACTAGAATTGAAAACTAAAGGCTAATGACTATCCATCCACCGAAACCCTATCAAAGAAATCGTGAATTAAAAACTATGTTTTAAACTCTGTTTTTATCATCTATTTCAGCATAAAGAAAACTTAATTTATCACCTAGTTACACACATGGTTAGTATATAAGCTTGCAAGCTTGTTTCCTATCAACTAAAAAATCATTGTATACTAACACGATCCTTCATAATAACCTGCAAAACTGAACTAAGACAATTAAATCATAAACAACAATTTATACAATAAGAAAGTAAAATGACAATTCATGTACAGAAAATGAATAAAAATACAACTACGTTATTCAATTCATAAGAAAACTAATTCGATATCCACCCAGACTGTTGGTGGCCCCCCAGCAAGTCATGGTTACTCTTCAAAGGCGAACCACGAGCTTCAACAACATGAATTCACCATTAAAACCAAAAACGCAGTCTTTACACAATTTTGGCAAAATGAAAATAGGAAAACAGAGCTAAATTGTCTTTTTTCTCTCTAACACTCTACTTAACAATTTTTTAACCACTGAGGTGGTATTTATAGTTTTTACAAGCTGAGAGGTCAACCACTGTAAGGGTCGACCCTCTCTAAAAACAACAAATCACATTTAAGATGCCCTCACTGTCGGTGGCTTCTAGAAATGAGGTGAGCCAATAATCGTCCAACATAACAACCCAAAAAGAATTGTCAAGGGTTCAGTAGTTGGAAGCTATGAGCACCAGAAAAACCCATGTCTCTGATTCGCCCATCACTGGTCGTTGATATGCTAACCGCCAAATCGCCCATGGTTTTTGGCAGGACAAAGTGTCGGACGGAGTGTCGGATGGAGTGCCGGACTGAGGGCCGGATGGAGTACCAGATGAAAAAATAAGCTACGATTTGCCTTGTGACATACAAAACGTGAATTAGTTTCTTGGAATCATAAAAACATGTTGATTTATACTCAGAATCATCACAAAACATGAATTATGCATACCTGGTGTGAATCATAGCGATCTGACACAAAATATCTTCAACAACTCTTCAAAACAGTAAAACGCATATACATGTTCGACAAAAAGGATCTAATTAACGTCACAAAATCAGTCATATCATGGGCCCAACAATATCCATGAGACATACACAGTGGATCTATGTGTCAGTACAAACTCATGAATACTCCATCGCAACCTAGACCGATATGGTGAGATCCATGGTCTTCATTTCCATCATCCCTGAAGTACGAATCTAGCCATGTGATTATAGGCGTCGAAGTCAAACATGGTAGAAACCACTTGATTACCAGTCATTAATGAAAATCGTTAACAAGTGCGAGGGAAATCACCATTGATGTCAATGACTCCCAAGGTACTCTAATACAATCCAAAGAATGTGAATGAATGAGTCGAAGTTGAACACTCGATGGAATCATCCAATCAGGGGTCAATGATGTGAACCCACTGTTGAAAGTGAGGAGACCTACAATTGAGGCATGCAGGTTCCAAGGTACTAGATGATTTCTAAGTCTTGTTCTCGGATAATGAGTTGAAGTCGATAGGAAAACACTCATCATTGGAGGGCCTTAATGTATCCCCCATCAATGAAACGAAATATGTAATAGATTTGAAGTTGATCAGAGTATGAAGTGATTCGAAACTGACTCAAGGAAGGCCGACATGATAGAAATTTTAAATACTGCAGATGGTCGACTCGATAGAAGGCTTGTTTATGTTGGACTTATATTGAACATATGAACGACACAAAAATTTTATTCGCATCATTGACTCAAGGAAGACCCAACATATGGACTTGTGGATGGTTAGACGAGAGAAAAATGGATTTCCCAACCTGGATACAGTGATGAAAAGGGGTGTCATGTTCAAGAACGACTTACTGCCACTAACACAGATACAAATATACATTTCTTTCCCAATTTTCCCCCACCACTTTTGGCGAGTACCTATTTATTTTTACAAAAGATTGAGGAGGATAACATATGCTTGTAATGTAAGCTCATCCTTTGAATGAGCCCCTTGGAGTATTTTAACGAACCCCAGGAAGGAGTGATTCAGTCCCATATGGGTCTTTCGATGCTTGTTTTACGAGTCGAAAGAAATAAAACTCAGGGGTTTGTCATGTTTAGAGAGTCTAAAAAACACTTAAAGAAAAATCCAAAATGTCATTTTTCATAAGTTAGTCTGATGAGACCGAAAAAGAGATAATCTATCATTCATCAAACATTTTCTTCAAATACTCTTACGAGCGTGAAAAGAACAAGGTCGCTCGGCTATATTTTCATGGTTAGGGATCTTGAAAAGAGCTTAAAGGATACTCCATAAAGTTCATTTTTTCATGTTACCAATGCAAGTTTGAAAAAGCGATAAAAGGTTACTTGATTACATTATCATGGTTTCACGAGTGTGAGAAAGAATTAAGACTGTACTCGGATTTCTTCCTAAAAACCCCTAAAAGCATATGTACATAAGAAAAACACACAAAAATGACCAAAAATGGAGGATCCATGTCAAACGTACGGTCCTTAGATCTCTCAATCTGTAATAGAGACACCTTTTAAAGTTCATTAGGCTTAGGGCATAGGTAAAAATATTCAAAAATTAATTTAATTTGCAATAAAAATGGCAAAAAGTGAATATCATAGGTAAAAATAATTCATTTACCATTTCATTTTGTAATTTCACCCAAATAGTGACAAAAACCCTCATTTTCTTCCAAATTTCAAGCGACGATTCTGGAGCGCCTGGTGGACCATTTCTCGAACCGCTTTCATCAAAAAGGTATTATCCTTCCCCTTTTCTCTTTTCATGTTGAAAATTTCAGTTTTAATGGTTCATTTTTTAGTTAAGAGCGATTTTTTAGGGGTTATTGCGCTTTGAGATCGTCGCAGGCTCAAGCTATCGTGAAATGTGATGATCCCAAATCGTCGTAGGGTTTCCACAACCAGGGTGCGATGTAGTCGCTCTATGTAAAAGAGAGCCCCTGCAACGACCGCAACTCAAATTTTGAAAAAATAAAATAAGTTAGGAAAACTTCCAACTTTTGAATTTTGATGAATCTAATCATCCTTTGATGTTGTTTGGCAGGTTTTCCTCGGTCATTATGCTCGAGTGGAGGGAATGTGAGAACAAGGAAGAATATTTCTTTGTCAAGAATGACCCAAACACTAACATGGCACCTTGGGAGTGTGGTTTGCTCAAATTTTTCAAAATTTAGGGCATGAGAGCCCAACCGAGGCTATTGGAGTACCTAGTCCACATGTGGGATGTCAATGAACATGCCTTTCACGTGGGTGTGCATACACTTACCTTGGATATTGATGACATTTACTTTTTGATAGGGTTATCTCGTCGAGGCTCTCAAGTATCACTATCAGGAAGAATAGGTGGTGGAAAACCCATGGACTATTATGTTGCACATCACTGCGCACCAGGTATAGAAAATCATAGTGGCAAGGTTTCCATTAGGGATGTTCGAGATTTACCCTTGAGAACTATCCTCTACAGTATCACTCGGATGGAAGGGAGTGTGGCTCCCCACATGGATTTAAAAATCCACTTTCAGTATGTTATAGAGTGTATGGAGCCCCAGGTATTCAATTGGTTCGAGGGTCTTTTGAAGAACATGAAGAAACAACTAACAAAGTGTCAGAACGGTCAGTTGAAACAATTTGGCTATGGATCCATTTTGGTATCTTTCTCCCTAGAGAGGGTCTCGTCTTACGCCTACAGCATGTGGATTGGGGAATAACCACTCCACAGGATCCTCGAATGAAAATATGGGTGGATTTGATGGCTCTTCATAGTGGCATGCCAATCGTCAAATATGACCAAGCTTTATTCTAGTGGCTAAGGGATCAAATAATTATGGTTGAGGACTATGCTTATGTTGGGACCGACTTCCATGGGGACCTCGACTTGGCTTTACCTGAGGGATCTCAGTGGGGAGAAATAGGTAAGAAAAAAAAAATCATTTTATGTTGTTTTTGGTATTTTAATTATAAAATGTTTTTGGCATTTATCTGAGACTAATCAAGTGCTCTCAACAATGCAGATGTGGCACCTTATCGTCCTCCAGGATCATCTCCTATTCAAATATGGGGAGAGATAGGCATCATGGTGGGTTGAGGGGTGGCTACTGAGGATCTTGAGGAGATCGAACAAAACCTAGATGGATTAACCATGAACATCCTTGACATCACGATGGACGAGTTACCTCGATGCTACCAACGCTATACAGTTGGTGTATCAGCATCCATTGGTCGAATGCTTCGTAGAGTGGCACGGGCAGTCGATTCTTATAGCAAGCATAATCCTTGATGCTTATGTATATGAATCCATGATCTTCACCATTTTGACATTTTGGTCTCAGGACAAACACTTTTTGTTGTAACTTTTGATGTATTAATATAAAGTTCCTACCGTCTTGCTTGTCGTTTAAAATGTGTGTTTGGATTTATAAATGGTGCAAATTTCTATCTAAAAAATAATTGGCCAGTGCATATGTTAATGTGTTTAGACATCTAGGAATATGTTGATACTCAATATAATCAAAATGTCTTTCCAATAGGTGAATTCTTAAGTACACTCGTAACAATGTAGGACTTCGGATGGAATAAACATTACTCAATTGCAACACTACTAGTTGTGAATCAAATCGTACAATAAGATGACGGGTTCCAAATGAAATGGCATCCATTAATAACTTGATAAATATATTGTATTATGTGATATTATTAGTTGTGCAACCAAGGAAAACATCGTGTAGACTGATCAACTCATCCATAGGTGCATAGATTTCCCATGTAGCAGATGCTAGGTTTTGAGTACTGTGACTAGCACCACCAGGAAATCCGACATAGGGTAGAGAAAACACCAACATCTGGAAACCAAGCACAATGCAAGGTAAGCAGCTTCAAGGTGGAACAAGAAATGAAAAAATCACACTAGAGCATGATACACTAAAAATACAAAGCACTCATGCAAAAAATAGTTTAATCATAGTACTTCTTCAAGTAAAGCCCATTTATGGGTTCACCCAAAGGAATTCCATCATAATATACAAGTTCATAAGCCCCTTTCTCCAACACTCATTTAACGATATACGGGCCATGCCACATGGGTTCGAATTTACCGGCCCCTAATAAGTCACTATCTTGTTCGTAAAAGAGAACTAAGTAACCCTCGGAAAAAACACATGGTTTGACATGCTTGTCGTATTCATCTTTGACACGTTTCTTCTAAGTTTCTATTACTAAAGTAGCATCACGGAGAGTCTCATCTAATTTCATAAAATACAAGAGACGTTCCTCTTCAGCTGAGGTGTTAGAGAGAAGTTCGACAGCTAGTTTCAAAGATGGGATTTCACATTCAATCGGCAGAATAGATTTGATACCATATACTAACTGGAAAGGTGTAAACCCTGTGGAAGATTTAACGGATGTCCGATATGCCCATAATTCCAAGAAGAGAATCGTGTGCCATCTTGACTTGTGAATTCCTACCATCCGTAGAAGAATAGTAGTGAGAACTTTGTTGATTGCTTCAACCTGGTCATTGGCATGTGGATAGTAAGGTGTTGAGTTTTCATGTCGAAGACCCAACTTCTCGGTAAGTTCGGACATCATGAAATTGCGAAAATGACTACCATGGTTCGTGACGATGGCTTGAGGGACACCAAACCTAGTAACGATATGATTGAATATGAACAACGTTGTATTTTTTTGGTATTATCAAATGTAGGAATCGCCTCAGCCCATTTAGTGAAATAATCCATGACTACGATAATGTATCGATGCCCCCCGACCGAGTGAGGGTTACATGTCATGAATTCAATGCCCCATTTAGTGAATGGACCAACGAAAACTATAGGGTAAAAAGGAGCAGGATGTGACCGTATTTTATTGTTATACGTTTGACAAGTGTGGCATTTTTGAATGGCAGTAATGCAATCCTTAAACAATGAAGGCTAGAAGTAACCAACTCATAAAATCTTTTGGGCAGTGGAATACCCAGACATATGACCACCACATGATCCAGAATGACAGTCATTTAAAGAATTCTCAGCTTCATAATAGGTTAGACATCGTCAAAATATGAAATCAATACTACGATGGTAAAGGGTATCACCGAGCATAATGTATTGACGAGCTTGATATCGAATACGATGACAATCTACATAAGAAATATCAGGCTGAAAAGTTTGGGTTTGGAGATAAATGATAATGTCTCCATACCATATGTCATCGGAAATTATCAGAAAGAGAGACTCATCAGGAAAGGAATCCTCTGCCATAGTTTTTGTCTCAGTGGAGGGAAGGTCACATATTAACTCGGAAAAAACCAAAGATTTATTTGACTTGGCTCGCTCAAACTCCAAATCAAACTCCTGGAGAATCACTATCCATTTGGAGTATTCCCCCCCAACAATTTTCGGGTAAGGATGTGTTGCATAGGGCTGCAATCAGAAATGATTTTGATTTTTCATAATAATATATAATGAATAAAACATTGAGCAGATTGAAAAGATGCCAAGACCAGTTTCTCCACATGGATGTATTTATTTTCGATGGTCGTGAGACTCCGACTCAAATAGTAGATAACATGTTCATCATGTAAATAATCCTCTTGGACTAGTACCATGGCTATGGTAGAGTCTGAAGAATCCAAGTATAAGAAATAATCTGGACTATAATCGGGGGGGAATAAGAGTGGTGTATGGTTTAAGGAGACTTTCAAAGCTTCAAAGGATTTGTTAGCAGTCTTGTCCCATACAAAATCGTAACCCTTCTTAAGAATTCGAGTGAAACCTTTCGTTATTTTAGCATAATTGGAGATGAATCGACGTAAAAAGTTTTCCTTTCCTTGCAAACTTTGGAGTTGGCGTAAGGTAGGAGGAGGAGGCAAATTGAGAATAGCTTCAACCTTCAAAGGATCCACCCTAATCCCGTGTGTAGAAATGATAAAACCAAGAATTATTCTGGACTCCACACAAAAAAAAAAATTATGTGGATTCAATCGTATGTGATAATATCGACAGTGTAGGAAAATGGCTCGTAAGTGTGTCAGGTGATCTTGGCGACGCATGGAATGCATCGGTAAATCATCTAGGTAAGGTTGTACAGTGTGCTTAATATCATGAAAATCATAAGAAATAGCGCGTTGAAAAGTCGCACCAGCATTCTTGAGACCAAAAGGGAGTTTCCGGTATGTGAAGGTTCCCCAAGGGAAAATAAAAGTAGTCTTATGTTGATCCGCGGGTAAAATATTGATTTGATTATAGCTAGAGAATCCATCCATCAAAGAGAATATTTCACTCTCGTCACAATCATCAACGATCTGGTCAATGAAAGGGGTTGGATAATTATCTTTGGGACAAGCCTTGTTGATATCCCTATAATCTATGAAAACATGTATCGTGCCTTGTTTCTTCATAAATGGAACAAGATTGGACACCCAATCAGCCAATGCCATAGGATAAAAAAAGCCATCTTTAAGAATTTTTTCAACTTCAAGTTTAATAACAACAGCTTTGTGTGGGTGTACTGAGAGAAGTATCTATCAAACAGGATTAGCGTCTGGGTAAGTATTTATATCATGTACAACAATATATGGATCAATTCCAGGCATCTCTTCGTAAATCCATGCAAAAACATCACGAAATTCTTGGAAAAGTCCTTATAAATTCGGATCTCATCAAGAGAACATGAGGCATCGATATGAACATTTTCCATGATTCCAGGTTTAATCGAAATATCTGGAGGGATGGTGGGTGAAATATTGCCCAAGTTCCCTTCGTACAAAACATCGTGTGTTGGTTCAAGAATAGGGGAAATAGTAATGACAATAGATGGATTCGAAATTCGTTGGTAACTCTCTATAGTCTCAGGTTCTAGAAAGAGGATAAAATGATGATGTCCATCATCCCATGGGGTATATTCCATGGAAATAACTATCATGATCATATCATCAGTGTGAAATGCCACATGAAATGGATCAGGAGACGTATCTAAGAGAGAACTAGGAGAAGGATTTGTCGATTGAATATCTTGACAAGTCAATTCTACTAGAATTAAAGGCATTCGATTTCCATAACGAAATCACTCGTCAGAGCTAGGTATTATCCAAGGGTCATAAGACTCATGGATTTCAACAACGGTGGTCAAGATCATGTTAATTGAAGTGACAAAAGGAGGAGGAACATTGGGTGGTGGAATGGGGAAAGTACCCATTAATGATGAATCTTTTAACAGACCCACACCAGCTTTCTCATAACCAGGATGTGTTTTCGCAATGAAAGAAACGCTACTAGTGCGTGAATCGGAACTAAATAAGGCAAGCTAATCTATGATAAAAAAAATTCCTTGGTGAGGGAAATATATCACATGGAAAAGAGTAGAAACAATTGCATGCATATAATAAATCCAATTACGACCAAGTAGAAGGTTGTAATCAAGAGGTTCATCAAACACCTCAACCTCAACAGTAACTGTTTTTCCTTCTAACACAATAGATAACGAAGGAAGAACACCATAAGTTTTAAACCCTATACCATTAAAATCTTTTAGAGTATTATGTGACTTAGTAAGGGTAGGAGATCCAATGGTTTTCCAACAAGTAACATACATGACGCAATTCAAATCTCCTTCATCAACAACGGTTCGACAAATGTTCTTATTTTCCACAATGAATTGTATTTGAAATGCCAATTAATGAGGGAGTCTTGGAATGTGATATTCCAAGTCAAATATTATCAAGTTTGTATCGATAGGATCAATTCCACCAATATCCTTTAACATTTCCTTCCATTGCATGGGAAAACTTTGAAGGACTTCGACAGCTGACATCGTAGAAGGTGCTTGTGCAAGATCTTCTACAATACTGTATTTTTGAGTGGCACGTGCGTGAGGGTTAAATGATGACTTACAAACAATTATCTTAGGAGGTGGACAAAGAACTGTATCTAGACTCGGTCTTTCCAGATGAAGAGGATCGTTGGGAGGTGAAGTCGATGGAGGAGGTTGAACCAATGGATGTGGTGAATCATCAACTTTCTCTTTTGAAGGAGAATAATCTTTGGATCGAGTAGCGACTGCAACTTCATTCTTCTTGGAGTCACTAGTACACATAAGTACATAAGACGTGGTAGAGGGAGAAGGTTGGTCATTGATAACCAATTGGGCCTGTTGCTAAGAAGGAAAAGGTTGTGACAAAACAGCGGGTGTAGGAGGTGTTCTGGTCCCTTGCAGGAACTTAGTAACCTCAACACGTTGTGGAAAATACTCCATATAATGATCCTCACCACAGATAAGACAAGGATAATGAGTTTTTCTCTTTTCTTTATCATCAGTCGGTTGAGTATTGGGTTTATCGGATTGTTGATTATTATTTTTATCCTCTTTATTCTTACCCTTATGTTTCTTTTTATTTTTATTTTTATCGGTAGGTGTATACTAAACCGTATTAACCTCATAAGTTTTACCGAGAGAGGGAGTTGGAGGAGTAACATTTTGTACATTAGTAGTAATAGATTTGGGATTGGAATGAGTGTCTTGTTTGGACTGAGTCTCAGCATGAAAAGTGCCAATCACACCATCATCAGCATGAGAAGCTACTAGAGGTGTTGGGGTTGGATTTGTATACGAGTGAGGAGCATCAGGGATCAATTCATATAGTGTGCTCGTTTGTGAATAAACAAGATCCGAGTATTGGGCATGACTAATCATCTGCTCTTTGGTGATGAAACCACCCATGGAGACATCATGGGCTATAGGACTGATGATTGATTTGGTAAACCATTCAGCCAAAAATTGATCAGTAAGGGGAAATTTGATTAAGAGTCTTCTCCTCCTCCACTCGTGAATATGATCGGAAATGTGAGTAGAAGAGGATTGTTTAAATGAACTCAAATTTTTGGTTCCTATCTTATGTCGTATCGATAACTGGTAATGCGTTAAGAAATCCATAGCTAAGGTGTTGAAATCATTGAAGAATCCCCATGGCAATTTGATTTACCATTTGGCTGCTGAACCCGTAAGAGTTCGTTGGAAAAGACGTAATCTAATGGAATCGTCTATTAAAGAGTTGGATGAACACCAAAGATGAAAATTCATGACATGATTATTTGGGTCTTCTCCCGATCGACCGCCAAACTTAGGAATGTCTGACAGTAACTTGGCAAGTATGACCGGCCAATAAAGAGAATGCAAAATAGGATCATTCAAAATCCTAGATTAATCTGGTAAATCCATAGTAAGAAATGGAAATTGTTTGTTCACTTGAGGAAACGGGTAATTTTGAGGAGGTAATCTCATAGGTATACCAGTAGGACTATAAGCAGTCTGTAGATAGTTAGAGGGTCTTTTAAAATTCATTGGTGGAGGGTTTTGAGTCAAATAGCCAAGATGAGTTGGTTGATTGGGTATGCTACCTTGTAAAGGAGAATTATACTGAAAATCTTGACCCCATGTAGGATTCATAGAACCTATATATGGTTGTCCCGGATTAGGGGGTACAAAAGAATTTACTTGAGGAGTTTTCCCCCCAGGTGGTTGTTTATTTCCTTGGAAAGGAAAATTAAAAGGTTGAGATTGTAATACAAGTATATATTTCCTGTACACTAGGTTATGACCCCCAAATTGGGTTTTCCCCCCAACTTGAGGTTTCCCCCCAATTTGGGGTTGGACCCCAACTTGAGGTTGGCCTCCAACAGAAATTTGAAAACCAAAAGCGACACAATGACTTGTGCCTCCAAATTTATTGGAGCTACTTGGGCCAGGACAATTAGATCCTCCGGGTGGAGGTGGAGGAGGAATGCTAGGCCCCTTGGAGAGAACCTGGGTAGGTGTAGGAACAAAGCTGCTAGAAGCATTATACCCATGAGGAACAAAAATATTAGGCCCTTTGGATGGACTCTAGGAAAGATTAGAAATAGAAGTATTAAGAGCATTATACCCAGGTGTAAGTGATGGATTTGATCTAAGCAAAAGTGGTGTTCCAATAAAATCTTGAGTGATTACCGAAATTCCGACAGAAACATGCGTAACTTGTGGGACCACAGTAGAGATAGTGAGTTGGAGGGGGAGAATTGTATGAGAACCAACCAACAATGGGTCTGAAACCGTGAAAACATTACTGATCATGCCAATAAAATGATCTAAAGGTATTGTCTAAGCAGTGGAAGTGGCAGGTGTCTGTGATGACATAGGTTTATTTGGACTCATTCTTAGTTTATCAAAAATATCATGTTTCGAGGAAGTCCTCCACAAATAACGGACAGGGACTGAGCTAGGATTAAAAATTCCAACAGTATGAACCAGAGTTCTAAACGATTCACTCTGAAAGGGTGGATTGTCTACACTAGACTCTGCATAAGTTCCAGTAGGTATTATAGTATAGTCTTCAACAGCAATGTCTCCTGATGAGTTTATTTGGAGAAAAAGTGGATATTGTATAAAACTCAATAACGAATTTACAGGAAGTGTTGATTCCTCCAATGGAGTAGAACTTCCAATCTCAGAGGCCACGTCATTATTGACTACCCCTTCAGGATAAGTATCCTCTGGTGAGTTAGGAAGAAAAGGAGTGTATTCTTCTGGATCTTCCAGAGGTAACCCTTGCATCCTAGGTTAATAGCTAGGGCCAATGTTGGTTGCACCAAATAAAGAATGAAATAAATCTATGACCAACTAGAGAAACAAACAACACTCACTAATAAAATATAGATATCAAACATGCAAACAAACCTTCTTATTTCGAAGTCACTATTTGGTGATGAAATCCAATGTCACGAAATCAAGACAAGAAGGGGCTGGGATAAAGTGGGTGGAAAATTTACGTTTACGACCTTCTTAACAGACTTACACCCTGGTGAAAGATCCCACACATAATCGTCGGTATGCCCTCCAAGGAGCCCGGGTGAGTTTGTCTAACATCGATTTCAGGTACCGTGAATACTATCCCCTCCACGGTCACCTCGTGTAAAGACTCTAAAGATATAGGCCACTAAGGTTACCAATTACGAAAATGATGCTTGGGGAATCAGTGGACAGTTCGATCCATGCGCAAGGGTAGGGTATCTAAGCCCGAAATTGACTCGAGAAGGTAGGAATAGGATTTTCTTCTCAAGTGACCCCCAATAATACGCGCAATATATACACTAATACCAACAAAGTAGGGTGAGTAACTCTGTCATCCCTAATGCAACCTCGTGATTGACCCTTGTGTTAGAAGGGCTTCCCAGGACAAAATGTAGCAAGTGGTTTTAAACTCTCCCTATCACAACATACTATTGTGTGTTTTGATGATTTGGAGAGTGTGCATCACAACCTATTCAAAAGTGTTATCCTAGCTAATGTTGGTGTATAAAAGTTCTAGAAAATAAAAGCTGCTAGATATATTTTAAAATTACACTGAATTTTAATGGTTGTTGCTTACTCAAAAAGGGAAACGGAAATGAAATTGATGATGTATTTGACCTTGACCCAATAAAATTCAAAAAGATATGATAAGCAATCATTTCATTCGATGAACTTTAATTACAACAGGGAGAAGGTTTCTCTTTCTAGGACACAAAAAGTTACAAAGCACAATTTCTCAATATTTGAATGATATTAATTCCAAACAATCAAAACTACTAAATTTTCCAACTTTTCTCTTTTCAACAAATATTTGAAAGATTTTTTGTAAAGACTACTAATAGAAGAATAAACTCCAGTCCTTTCCTTTTCAAATCAAAGAAAAGATGTAATCCAAAAAAGAAACAGGTGTCCAATAAGATCAATGCACTCACAACACTATTTCCCAAACCAAACTCGTAGTGCAAACAAAAATGAAAAGATAAGAAAACTATTTGTCGAATGCAAACAAAAATTGTTTTCTAATCAACAACAATCCAAAACTCAAAAAAAATATAATAACAACTTATATAGTAATCACTTAGGGACAAAGCCTTGAGATTATACCCTTGCAATAATAAGTAAAAGATAAAACTTATAAAGCTTATGAAAAAGACTCTCAATACTTGAGAAACAATCAAATTCAAGATAAAAGATGCAAACCAATCATTCACCAAGACTAAAATTTCACCCTAAGAAGTAATGACAAATTTGGGAAAAGAGAAGAAAGTTGACTCTCACTCCAACAATTTCTATAGGAATCGTCGCAGGTTGCAGAAGAGTACAATGCAACGATGAAGGATCATCGCGGGATGAAAGAAAAACATAGTGTGACATCATTGCTCTGGTTCACACAAGAAGGGTGCGACGATGACTGAATATAAGGAAAATTTCAAAAGAGGACAAAGTTTCTTAATGAACTTTCAGAACGAGGGAGTCAAGATGGATCACCCACAGACTCAGAGAATGAAATTGACCAAAATCAGGCTAGCTAAAAGCAAAGAAGAAAAAAATAAAAAGAGGATGATATTTTCCCCAGTATGGTTGCCAACTTTGTTATCGAACAAATCAGTAAGTGCGGACACAAAATAATCTCCCTAACTTCAACAAGAAGCTAGAACAAAACAGGGCAGAATACAAGTTTCTCCTTAGATTTCATTGACACATAAACTAGTTCAAAGAGGGATAAACGACATACCTTTTAAATGACGTTTGATCCTCGCTAGTGTCATCCTTGTTGCTCCATATTTGGATTTTTGGGATGGTGAACCTCTTTAAGAATCACAAACCAACAAAGAGAGAGAACAACAATATATATATTCCAATGAATTCTATGTATAAGATCAAGGAGTTATACAATAAAAGTAAAGACACCTTTATAGGGAAGAAATGTATTGTTGCATTATATTAAATGAAAGTGGAGAATATAACCCATGCCTTTATGTTGCAATATCCCTTCCAATGGCTCTTTTCTTCAACACACACACCTTTTCTCCAATGCCTTTGATGAAGAACGTCCACAACATGACTTGGAGAGCTAAAACAAAGCTATCTCAAGCATAATCTATAACAGAATTCTTCATGCATAAGCAAGCCTTATCATTTTCCATGAGAGATCCATATTTTTATAGGGTTCAAGAGGGATGGATGAGGAGATTAGGATGATCCCACTAAATCAGAGAAGTGAGTAAGATCCAAACTAATTGAAGGCCACCTCAACTTCTAGAATATTTCCTTCTAGAACCTTCGTGAATTTCACTTTTCCTCTTGTTTAAGCATCGTCGCACCCTATGCACGAGTAGCATGTGAAGACGACGCAGTCCAGTTTTGGTACAACATGCAACGATCAAACATCGTTGCACCCCAAGCATAGAACAGGGTGTGATGATCTCCTTTGACATAGTTTTTAAGTAAAAAAAGATAATCCAATTTTCTCATGGAGAAATTATCTTTTAGTGTTTTCAGGGAATGTGGAAGTGAGTCATGCACATATCGTCAGTTGATCATTGGGGTGACCAAAATAATGTGTAAGAATATGCCTCCTCAAAACAATAAGGCACACCCAGCTTCCCATTAGCATGTATAAGTGTTACAATATCAACAAGTACCCTATAATTGCCATCAACTCACACACCTCTAGCCAAAGTCCTCCGACTTGCTAGACTACCATCACTCATAGTAAATTATTGTCCTTAAAACGGAACTCTACACTAATGATCTATAATAAATTAAACTAAAAAATCATTCTACAAACCGAGAACAAACCAAACATCAATCAACTCAAGAACATCACCCAATGGCATCCAAAAGGAAATGGAGACCACTCATTTTGTAGTATATGTAGAATCATCCTTGTTATAACCCTAAATTGCACCATCCATGCTTACCTGGCATCAGGCCAATTATTGCCCTTCATTGCCAAAGCCATGCTGAATAAAACCTTGAAAAACCACTTTAAATAAGCAACCCGCGCCCTAACCTATCACTGGACGCATTGGAACGCTTGCTGGCCTTCTACTGCACGGGTTGGAACGCTGGCTGGCCCACTACAGCCTGCGTTTACCTAACAAAGAAAAAAATCAGGAAAGTTTTCGCCGGGACGAAAAGCTTTGGGTCAGTTAACTGGAACTCCCAGCCAGGCATGGTCGAGAGTTCGTCTAAAACCCTAGCTCCTTCTAGCCTATAAAAGAAGGGGTAGGGGTACTATTCAAGGGAGGAAAATCATAGCAAAGAAACTCTGCCCAATTGCCGAATCTGTTTTGTCCCAACCCTTTAGCCTTTCCTCAAGCTTTAGGAGAATTCAAGCAAAGCAGTTGGAGGACAAAGAAGAGGAGGAGCCCAGGATCAGGATCAAGGAACGGTGGTCGGTCTCTATAATCATTATAAGTTGATTCATCTGGAGATTAATAAAAAGATACTTTTCCCGTCCCAAATGCACGAGTCTTATGTGTTTCATTTGATTTATGTTTAATCTCTAATCCTCTAGTAGAACAATATCATGCATGCGTAGTTTTGTCTTGATTGCAGGATCGCTTTTTGGAAGGAGCAGCAGAAGCAACGGGATAAAGCTCAACGGAGGATCTACACCGACCATCGATAAAACGGTTAGTTGATTCTTCCCATGTTTGCATGTGAAAAAG
>ML783632.1:183097-204157 GCA_009831015.1 Picea engelmannii | reverse complement strand
GCCCAATTGCCGAATCTGTTTTGTCCCAACCCTTTAGCCTTTCCTCAAGCTTTAGGAGAATTCAAGCAAAGCAGTTGGAGGACAAAGAAGAGGAGGAGCCCAGGATCAGGATCAAGGAACGGTGGTCGGTCTCTATAATCATTGTAATTTGATTCATCTGGAGATTAATAAAAAGATACTTTTCCCGTCCCAAATACACGAGTCTTATGTGTTTCATTTGATTTATGTTTAATCTCTAATCCTCTAGTAGAACAATAGCATGCATGCATAGTTTTGTCTTGATTGAAGGATCGCTTTTTGGAAGGAGCAGCAGAAGCAACGGGATAAAGCTCAACGGAGGATCTACACCGACCATCGATAAAACGGTTAGTTGATTCTTCCCATGTTTGCATGTGAAAAAGGATTTTAGGTTTGGGGTAGAAGGTTAAAAGTAATGTCTTAAGGGTCATGATCTGCATGCAAGTTTAAGCCCTAGCTTGTTAGTCCGTAGGGTACAATTTCCCAACAACAATCCTCCAATTCCACACTCATTCATCCTTGTTGCTCATAAATCCTTTTCAGGGTTCCTTGTCATATGTCATATGTATGGATGCCCCTCTCTACACATACAATCCAACACTTGACATAGTGTTGGAAAATAAACAACAAACCATCGAGAAGGTGAACTCAATCTTGGATGATAACACATCAAATGCTATGATAGTGTAATGTAGCTATGGGGGGGTAATATGGTGTAATTAAGGAGTTACCCAAGGGTAATAGTAGTAGATAATTATTGTTATGTATAAATTTCACTTTTAATAAATAAGGCCGAGTGTGAATGCAATAAAAGTAAGAGGACTTACTAGAAGGTTTTGCTTCTAGAATTTTCCTCATATAGAATGTTCTTAGGTGGTCGGTACCACTATATAAAGAGGTTCAAGCAATGTAATGGGAAGTCAAGAAGTATTTTATTTGGAGAGGTATCTCATTAGGAGGTTTTCCCCTCAAGGAGGCAAGTGAACAAGAGTATATCCCTTCCATAATAGGATCTATTTTATGGTGTTTTCCTACCCTAAGGGAGCTCATAATAATGAAGTGTAGGTTTTATATATTTTTCTTGGATGTGTTGCGGTATTTTTGTAGTCAGGTATTTGGTAGTTAAAAAATGGTATTAGATAACTTTCTTTGACCATGAAAAAAGGGGAAAAAAAAATCTATTTTGCAAATTTTTTCAAAGAAGAAAAATAGGGTCATAACACTACAAACAATTCATGCAGTTTTTATGTATAAATTATAGAAACTAGTTGTATATATGATTTCCTCCTGGAAAAACAACCAATTTCAAAAAAAAAATCATCTGAAATTGATTCAGAAGGATATCAGTAGCCACCCACCTATTCCATTGGCTCAAAACATGGGTTTCCACCTTAGCAATTTTTCTACGGTTTTTTGAGCCTTGAACTTTTGGGCCATTTTGAGGCCCTAAAAAACGTATTTTGGGCTTGGAAGCACCTACAATGTATATTTAGGTTGATTCTAGGCCAAACAAAATTTGTTTTCTTTGGCTATACCTTTCCAATGAGCTATTGTGAGCCCCAAATAGAGATCATATGCAAAAGTTATGCCCTTGGGAAGTTGATGTATCAACTACCCCCATCGGGGCCTACAAACCTTTTAGCGTTTCATCTTCTAGGGTTAGGTTTTTTTATTGTCTTTATGTTAAAAAGGAATTTGGAGCCTCATTTTAAACATCGTCTTCTTTCAAATGAGTGTAGCCATCATATCTCTTCTCGGATATAAGTTGCCACTATTATAGCGAGTTCATTCTCTCTGTATTTTTACAGTTTTTGTACATTTATTTCATCTCTATGTTTTTGGAAATATATCTTTGTATTTACTTATTATATTGATTCCTTCATTTCATTCTCAAAATAATCTGGATCATAAATGGAGTCCAGGAAGTGAAGTTATCATCATTTTAAAATATGCTAATTTTTCAGGGTTTTTCCACGGACAGTCGCTCAATTTTGTTGATTTTTGTAGCACTTGGGGATGAATTTTCCAAAAATAATTACATATATGAGTTCATATTGCAAAAAAATCCCATTTCAAAAAATAAATCATCTGAATCGGAGCTCCACGAGTGAAGGTATCATTGATTTAAAATCACCCATTTTTTAGGGTTTTCATGACGGCGACAGGACTACATATCTCATAATTTTCAGAGGGTGCTTAGATTGATACCAAATCAGTGTCATTGGATAGAAAATTTTAAGAGATTTTTTTTCCTATATTATATATAGTGTTTCCAATGGATATTCTCTCTTGACTCCTCATGGAACTTCTATGAAAGTTTGAAGCCCTCGAGACGAGGTTTGAAGCCCTCAATACAAGTATTAAAACAAGTGTTCAAAACCTTCAAGAGATCACACTTGCAATTATGCAGGACATCAGAGACAACTATAATCAAGAAGCATCTGCTTGGTATGATTTTGAGGTCGGTTTTGATGATTGTATATGGATAGTTTTTATTTCTGGGATGACAAACACTTCCATATTCTATTTGATGACTCTACTCCGCCTCAAGTAGAGCACATCCTGGAGAGTAAACAAGAGCCTTCTATGCATATTCTTCTTCAATTTTATTATTCTCTAGTAGCAGTGGATGATTTTTTTGTTGATTCTACATATTTTGATCCACATGACCAGTGTCAAACTTTGGAGCATCATTTTCTTGTGGCTATTGAGTTCCAATATCTTCAGCATGGAGTTCACATGATAAGACCCAAGTTTACAGTGTCAATTGGACTACTCCAGCATGTTGGCTCACATTCCTGCATGGGACCCTAGTTCTCCATCCTACTTCATCATTATGGTCCACACTTATCCATGGGACCTTGGTATATGGTTGTACACCCTCATAACAAGCGTTGAGAAAAACGCTTTCATAAGGGGGATGGATTGTAGTGTAGCTAGGGGGAATAATATGGGGTACTAAGGGAGTTACCCAAGGGTAATAATAGTAGATAAGTAATGTTATGAATAATTGCCACTTTTAATAAATAAGGCCTAGTGTGAATCTAATAAATGTAATATGACTTACTAGAAGGTTCTGCTTCTAGACGGTTCCTCCTCTAGAATGTTCTTAGGTGGTTGGTAGCACTATATAAAGGGGTTAAAGCAATGTAAGTGGAAGTCAAGAAGTATTGTATTTGGAGCGGTATCTCATTATGAGGTGTCCCCCTCAAAGAGGCTAGTGAACAGGAGTGGATCCCTTCTATAATAGGATCTAATGTACAGTGTTGCCCTACCATAAGGATTTTCATAATAATAAAGTGTGTACTTTCTATATTTTTCTTAGATATATTGTGTTATTTTTTTATTCGTGTCTTTGGTACTTAATAGATATTACTTGCACTCACTTCAACATGCTTCTATTTCTTGGTCTACCCTTTTATCTTCTACAAACATTAGCTAGCATAATGTCCCATCTAACGACATTTAAAACATTTCACATTTCTCAAATACTTCTTACCTAGACTTGAATCTTCCTTCTTTCTCTTTGTGTATCCTTACTTTATTCCCTTCCTCTTCCTTCTAATGAGGGTTATGTATTCTACTTCCTTTTTCTTCATTAAATAAGATTCCAACCTTGCCTCTTCCTACACAAAGATATCCCAAATATTCTCTTATATAAATTCTCATGAGCACAAACGCCTTGGACAAAAGGTTTCCAAGATGGAGCAAATCCATTCAATACAATGGACACCAACTCCTTGTTCTCCACTTTTACCCCTATGCAATCCAATTGATCTCTCAACTTTGTGATCTTGGCTAGATCATTCACCATTGTATCTATGCTAATATGCATATGGTTGAATATTTTTTCTCAAGAGAATCTGTATAGAGACATTGGAAATCTAATATAACCCAACAAAAGAATCATATGTTAGCTTAATAGTCATCTTATATGAAATGTATTTGATCAAGTGATCCTTCAATATTGATTCAAGCATTATTCTATTTACCCTGGGATCCTTCTTAACATGAATAGCCAGAAATTCCAGGTCAATGGGTGCACCAATCTCTTTCTCAACATGCCCCTAAAGATCAAACTCCTCCAAAAGAATTTGCAACCTACAATTCCAAGGTATAAAATTAGAAGCACCTTCAAATCGGTCACACTTTGTAAGACCAAGAGTAGTCATCCTTGTAAATCTAAAGAATAGCTCAAAGAAAAATCAATAACAACATTGTTAGCACTGAAAGTCACACTTTTACTGCTAAAGTGTAAGCTCAACACCCATCAATAGGTTTGTAAGGTGAATTTTAAGATAAGGTGTCAAATGGATCCAAACTCAGCACAACAATGTAAATCACATAAAGTTCTAGATAAAATGCATCAACAAATGAGGTCCTAGCTAACTTAGATCATAGTTTTAAAGAGTAAGTTTGATATATAGAATACTG
Source organism: Picea engelmannii (assembly GCA_009831015.1). Taxonomy (NCBI): domain Eukaryota; kingdom Viridiplantae; phylum Streptophyta; class Pinopsida; order Pinales; family Pinaceae; genus Picea; species Picea engelmannii. The sequence continues at coordinate 199,705 of ML783632.1, read as the reverse complement.
TAGTAAGGAAGATGAAATAAGTCTACTATTAGCATTAGGCAGTACTATCATACCAATGAAGAAAATATTTTGATACAAGAACTTCTTTAATCAAAGCTAAACTCTGATAAAAATTATAACAGCATCACAATCAAACCTCTATTGTAATACAGATATAATATATCAATTGAAGCATTCAAATGATAGTAAAATCAGAGTAAGACAGAAGTCAAATGGAAGGAAGAAAGTTGACTTATATTAAACAAAAATTCTCAAGTATGGCACATAAAAATCCATGGATGGCTTTGTTACATTACAACATTAAAAAAAGAGTCCCAAATCAACCATTTGAACCTACTCAATGAATTCTAATGCCTATCTTATAGACTAGGTTGTGAATGATAGGATTACAATTTGAATCCCACCCTCTAGCATAGGATTCCCATGTCTAAAGTTGGATTAACTACAGTTATTCAAAAAAAATAACAAACTACTAAAAACTAGGCTAATGTTGGCCACTACCATAACATCTTTAATATGCATGATGAAGTGTCCCTTGAGCACATATTCTTCTTGTCAGGTGTCCCTCCAGCTTTCAACTGACATCCAAGTAGTTGTCACATACTCCTCTAGCCATCTGGAAACCACTGATCCTTTTAAAACCTCCAAAAAAGCAGTTTGCAGCAAATTTTGTAGCACCAATTGTATCAGGGAGTTCACAGTGAAGTTTGCATCACCTGATTGTATAAGCCATTTCGTAGCGGCAGGCGCTGCGAACTTTTCTGTAGTTGCTTAACATATCTAGTAGATCCCCAAAACACTCCAAAAACCATCTTCAGAGCTAGATATGTTGTAAAAACTAATGATCTGGTAACTGAGTGAAAAATTTAATTCATAGGCATCATTATCCACCAAAATCTCAAAATTGCAAAAAACAAGCATTATCCAAAACTGAAATTGTTTTAAGGAATTTCATCTTTTTATTTTCTAAGTCTAGAATTCCTTCTTGTGGAAAATTGGGCTAAAAGATCCAAATTATTATTGGCCAACTCCTCCCTGAAAGGTTACAGCTCTATCTTTATCCCTCTGATCTGACTCTGGTAGGCTATATTATGTATGTACAAGTTCCTAAGTTGCTTGTGGAGAGGTCTAAATCTTTTAGCTATGAACTTGGACCTTACAAGAGTTCCACGATACATATCCATGAGATCACTTAGCTTCATCTTTTCAACTAACTCCTCCCTTTTTAATTTAGCAATCATCTCTTGCCTCTTTAATTTGTCTATTCAGCCTCTTAAAGGTAAAAAAATTTGGAGTAGTTATGTCTACAACTTCAATGGGATCTTTGATAGGTACATTTTTTCCCTTTCTATGGATGGGGGATTTCACTGACACTTTCTCCATAGTGATTTCTTGCTTTGTTGATGCTCTAGTAATAGGTCTCATGTTCTTGAACTTGTCTATAGCAGGTGGTGAAGAGAAAAATAACTTTCTCCCTCTCAGACCTATGGTTCTAGTCGAATGGGTCTCCACTGGACTGGGAGTTGGCAAAGGTGAAACCTTTCTTTGTGGGGACTAAGAAGATCCTCCTTCTTATACATGTTCCTTTTTTATTTTATCATCTTTAACAGTACCCATGCACTTCCTTTTCTTGTTGATCCCTGCATGTACATTCATGTCAGCCCGAAGAGATATTTGTACCTTGGACTATGGAGTAGGAGCAATATTGAATTGAAAGTGTGAAGAAGAATTAATTAATTCCTCCTAGTCAATGTTTTTATTCCTTAATTCCTCCATCACAAGAACTTTAATTAGTCCTGAATGAAAAACACTTGTCTCAACTGCCTTAGACCTAGCCTGGACTCTATCAGCCATATTTCCAATACTCCTAAAAAATCTTTGCCTATGAAGTGCAGCAGTAGTCTTATGTGATAATAATAAATCATTTTGAATCTCCCTTCACAAGTAAAGTGTCCTTGTATCACCCTCAACATCTTATCAAAACCCTCAATCATATGGTTCCTGGGCACTCCTTTTGATAATTTGTCTCCTTGTTATTCTAGTTTGAGGAATTCTTTGGAGAAGGATGCATTTAGGTTCATGGATTTAAACCATATCTCCCTAGTATTAGGTGTTTCAGTAGTTGTTGTTATGGTCATTCAGATACCTCAAATTCTAGTATCCCAACCTTGGTCTTGGTCCCATCAAAGTTCATGGAAAATTCCATATCTACCTCAGGGTTCCCCCTCTACATTTTCTGACAGAAATTAAAACAACCCACTCTTTGGAAGACTTCCCTAATCATGGGTTTAGCAACAAAAAATTGCATGTCATAGGGCTCAGTCCTCACAATGCCCCCTCCTTTTTTAATTTTCTTCTATTGATTATCCATCAATACTAGTTGGGAAACACTCAGCACAATGTTTAAAAGATTTCTTACAGGTGAAACAGAGAAACGGGAGTTAGGGTTTTAGGGAAAGACTTCTTTGAAATATTAGTGGGCGTGGGAATTTTTTGAGTTAAAGTTTTAATTTCCCTCCAAGAATGATACTAGGTATTCTTTCATCTTGGGGAAACAGGGGAAATGAATATCTGAAAAACTATTTGTGAAATAAGCCCAACATATTTTGTATGACAACTTATGAATTTCATATTTGCACAAGGAAAAAACGTCTAAGTAGGACTCAAATGACTACCACCAGGGTTAATCTGATCATATCAACCAGGAATATGGACCACAAATGGTTTTCTGTAGAGATTTTTGGAACAAAGAGTTCATAGCACTATGTTGACTATGCAAATTTTGCAACGCCAGAGCAAGGGTTTTTCTAAAACCTAGGTTTGAACAAGAGACGTAGATGTAAATGAGCAATGGCTATGCTAGTAGAAAAACAAGGCATTTATGGCTTGAAATTACCAGACTCAAGGTGTGAGGAAGGATTTTTGGAGCTGATCAACAAATTATGAGAAATTTCCCAGTGCCAGGCAGGAGTCTGCAGCGCCACCAAAAGAAACAATCACCCAAACCTTTCCATACCTTAAAATAAGGTGGGAAATTTCATGGAGTACCTAGTATCCTGGAGATAAATGTTGACATCTCCATATTTTATCGGTAACAGCTTCAAGTGATCGAACTGCAAACTATCCTCTGCCACCGGTTCGAAGTGGAGTTTGTAGCGCTAGTTACAGTTTGTAGCGCATGCTCCAAAATTTGATTTTGAGTGCTTCAAGGAAACCATTAGGATTTTCAATTTATGATCCTTGTAATCTGTTAGAGATAATGTTTGAAACAATACAAAATTGTGTCATGTCAGCAAGTGAATGATTATCTTAAATGAAAAAGGGTACTTTGAGGGCGTTGTGAACTCTACTAGTGAGTCAGCAACGCTTAAGTTACAAATTGATTTGACAGAATGAGAAATTAAAGTGAAAGATGGAGGTACTTAGTGAAGCTTATGGGAGAGAGATGTGAAGTTGATGATGGTGATTAGAAGGATGTGACTGCTAAGGGACTAACACTCTTTTTCTTGATAATTAAAATTTGACCCAAGACATAACCACATCCCAAGACCTTAGACTAATGCTAAAATACTTGGTTTATTAAAACAAAAAAATTGAAAAATGACTCTAGGAGGAAATCATAAAACTAAAAAGAACCTATGACTCAACAAAAAACTGAAAAATGACTTGTTGACCCTCCTGCAACTCTATGTGATAACACTGGCTCCACAGGGGATGGCGTGCTCCCTGTGAGCTGCCAAGAACAAGCAGTTGCAATGTCTTATCCAAGGGCTATGGGTTCATTATTCAAGAGAAACAAAAACAAATTAAAACTGATATTTACAATGGAAGGTAAATCCACTCATGGCTTTAAGAAAAATATTTCTTCAGAAAGTGCCCATTAACTGGGCCACAAGAAATTTCAGAGTCTTCCAAGTTCTGCAATTTATGAGTTATTTTGAAAAACTTCAAAAGTATTGAAAGGAGCAATCCACAAGGATTCAAATTTACCATGTTTTCCTTTGTCTTACCTTTGTGCATCCCACTTGAGCACCAATTCTCCCAGCTGGAAATCTTCTTTGTTTACCTTCTTGTCAAAATCTTTCTTGATCTTATGTTGATGACTTTGTTCTTTATCAAGGAGCTGCTCCCTAGTCTGTTTCACTTCTACTAGCTTATGCATCCTTTTGACCATATCATTTGGTTCTCCTTTTTGATCTTGTAAGAAATTTTCCACAGGTAATGCAAGTTGATAAGGAATGATAGCCTTAGTTCCATAGACCAACTGAAAAGGGGTGGTACCAATTGATCTCTTGGTGGTCACTCTATCTGCCGAGAGAGCAAATTTCAGCTTTGAATCCCAAGATTTTTTGTTATCCTCCAGCAATTTTTTGATGATCTTTACTAGAATTTTGTTAGAGGACTCTTACAAGCCATTACCTTGAGGGTAATAAGAAGTAGAATGAATTGGATTCCAAACTTTTCATAGAACTTGACCAGGGGTTTAGCTTTAAAAGCTACAACATTATCAGTCATAATCTTATTAGGACATCCAAACCTAAAGAAAAGGTATTCCAGAAAGCCAATAACTACTTTATGTGTTGAATTTCTTGTAGGAATGACTTCTATCCACTTGGTAAAATAATCAGTGGTAGTCAGTATCCAATGATGTTGGCCACTTGAAGTTAGATGGATTTCTCCAATGAAATATAATCCCCATTGTTGGAAAGGACCAAATGCCATGATGGGTTTTAGAAGTAGGGATTTTAGTTGCTTCTTTCCTAAGAACTTCTGACATTTGTCACAGGTCGTGATATTTTCATAGACATCAATGAATAGGCTAGGCCAAAAGTACCCAGCTCTGAGTATTTTATATGTTGTGTGTTGAGGAAAAGATATGAATTATCTTACTCAAGCATTTTCAAATATTGCTTGGCTAGGAAAAGATATTCAGGAATGTCACCCTATGTTTTATAGCCTCAAAAATATTTTCCTAATCCACAAGTATTAATTACAAGGGTTTAGGCTGATTTATTAATGAAAAAAATGTTGCAAAAAACACATAAAATCTTTATATAAATTTCTGAAAAATATACAGATTAGTACAATGCACACCAAGCATTTAGGCAGAAATAGTATTTGTCTTAGTATTAGGTTTGACACCTTTTTAACTTGTTTCAAAATAGGGGGGAAAGTCTAGTTAAAGAACAGTAGAACCATTCCATGAATCTAGACCAAATGAATAGGTCGCGGCCCTATATATGACCCCGCAGGCGACTAGGTTTCATACGCATCCATCAGGCGATCACCTTATCTTGTCATTCGACGGAATCCTTGCCGTATGCATGAGGAGATACCTAACAATGTCACAACCGTGGTTGCAAGCACTAATTAATCCCGCAACCCCCTTATAAGAAGTCTAAAAGGGTGGGAATAAATAGATAGGGATAATAGCTCTTAAGAAAATTGGAAGTCTCTTTCCCTTGCCCTTATCCTTATTACTTATGATGCTATTCTATACTTATTTATTGGCCTTGGCTTTCCTTTTCCACCCAGAAATATGAAATGTTCCAACTTCTCATAGTGATTCCCAATGTGATTCAGACGAAAGGTGAGGTGAGGTTAATCCCTCTCTCTATCCCTTTCTACCCCGACAACCATGGTGAGGTGTCGCCCACTACTCCTTCTAAACAGGACGGAAGGGGTTCTTTCACTGGCCTATCTCTCTCCCACCGACTATAGAAAGGCGGGGTGAGCGTAATCACTGTCTTTCCATCCCGATAGCTAGCAAGTAGATGGGAGTAAGGTATCGCCTCCTATCCCTTTTTATCCTGACAACGAAGTGGTGTCTTTGGATCTAAGGAATGGTTTCAGCGATTACAAAAAGTAAATAAGGAGATCAAAAGAAAAAGTAGCCAGGTCACAATACACACAAATGAGACATAATAACAATCTGCTTTATTTCATTCTGAGACATAAAAAGTGTTTTTCTCTTTACAAAACCCCTGTGAGGGCATGGACCAAAGTCTAATTTAGAGATCCCCAATGAACACCATACAAAAGGACTCTGGCAATAAGTAAAAACTGAAATTTATAATCTAGATTAGCTTGTCACAGATTGTTGCCAATTTGACTCTCTAAAACAAGCATCTGAATGTTTTGGTTCAGTTTTAAACCTTGTTTTCTATAATAGGACCCTTAGTCTTGATTTCTCCTTCTATTCTCCTCTTGTTTCTTCTTCCCATTTAGCTTTTATGCCTTCCAAATAAGTTGAAGTAGTTCAACTACTTTCTTTAGTTAAGTTAGTTTGACTTAACTAATTTAGTTTAGGAGAAATAATAATAATAATAATAGTTAAGAGTCTTTATTTAATAATAACTAGGTAGGTGGGACCCCTTGTGACTCCATTATTTTATTCTTTTCAAATTATAAAATAAAACACAATTGAATAATCATTTAAACACATGCCACCTTGTAACTCCCTTAAATACCTTCAAAATTTGAATATTTAAATATCAGAAATAATTCAAATCATATCCAAAAATATGTAAATATCCACATAATCCACATTATCCCAAAAACAAATATCTTGTTGTCCAAACTTTATGCAGACCATTGTCTTCAACAACTCAATCATAAAAACACATAAATTAAAATCTATACTTTCCACTCTGAGATGCAATCTTTCTTTTATCATTGTTGTCCCCCTTTGAATTCTTGGAAGTAGCCTTTGATTGATTTGAACCTTGAGGTTGTATCTCACTAATAACATGGGAACAATCATCCAGATGCATACAGGAGGACATTGATTTTGAAGAGTCATTTGAAGGAGAGGAAGGGGAGAGAGCAAATTTTCCTTTATCTTGCACATGGGGGAAATCATTTTTAAGCCTCTTACTAGCATGAGAGGATTGAATAGGTGAATTCACAGGGGAAATTTGAACATTAGGATTTACAGGTTGTGGAGGAGGTAATGACAAATTGGGCCAGCCACAATGGTGAGATATAGCTGGATTGACAATATCTTGCCATCCATCATTTGCGGGGACTTCTGGCTGCATGGACACATCAGGAGGCACATGAATACAAGGGATTTTTGAGGCTGCAAGGGAGGTCTCTCTGGTTGAGGCTGTACTATTCCTTGTCTGATCCAGTTAAAGAACCCATCTTGAAATAGTTGGCTCAATTCCTGGGGGTCAGCATCAAAATGAATAGAGAATCTAGGCCTTCTAGGCCCTCTGTTCCAGTTACCTCTTCCTCTATTATTTCTACCATGGCTTCCCCTGCTGAAGAAACGCATCCTGTATGCATCAATTCATCTGTAACTAGCCCTTAACAGACCATACATGACATTATGCTTGCATGAAACAAAATTTGGCTCAGGAATTGACATGAGACCCATGCAAATCCATCCATAAGAAATCATTTAATAATTTCCAAGTGAGCAGGGGGTGGTAGGGATCATGGGACATCTGGAGGGAGTGTAATGAGAGAAAAGTGGTATAAGGAGAGGGGATAAATACACAAGTACATCTCATCAATTAATAAAATAATTTAACTATGCAATCAAATACCAAAAATATCAGTTGACATCTATTCCTATGTTATCACTTTTTTTGTTGTTATTTAGATTTTTTAAAATTTATTTTATAGAACAGGGTTGTCGAAATGAAATAGGGATATGAGGGGGATATAATGATAAAAAATTGGTAGCATGACAGGGATATTATATGGATATTTTTCATATAAAATAAATCAAATCAAATAATTAAACATAAATATCAGCATTCAGTTTTCAAACCACCATCAAACTGTCATTTCTTTTACAGATAATTTGTTGACTTTCAAAAAAAACAACTCATATGCCCAGGAATACTCAATTACAGTAGCCTTTGTATCCATATAAATTTAATACAACATTCATGACAACAGTATTGCAATCGATATCATAATAACTCTTTGAGCCACATCCATCTATAAGTCCAATGTTAAATCTCTTTTCCTCTTAAAACCAACAGAATATGCAAAGAGATTCCAACCTTTTATGCCCAATATTTATTCTTTGAGAATCAATAAGAACATGTACAGACTTAACCACCGCTATCCATTGTTTAAACATTGTTAGCATAATCAAACTAGGTGTTAAAAATCATAATCGGGCCCCAATCCTTTCACACACAGGTGTTAAAAAGCATACAGGAGGTCCACCAAGTCTTTTATGTGTGCAGGAGACATCCATGTCCAAAAAATCCTTTGTAATCTTAGTAAGCTTCCGCAGAAAAAGGCAGCAAATCAAAGCAGTCCATTTTGGGCTTAGAATTTAATCCGAACAGACAGGTCAAATATTCAATGGTGGAGATCCAACATTTGATGCAGCTCAACAGTTATCGTGCACTCGGAGCCTCAAACTCACGCGGGGTTTAACAGGATTGACTCTGTGACTTTGGCGTTCGAGCGTCTAAACTTTCCATTGGTTCGAAGCTCCGAAGTGTCGAAGTTCTAAAGAAGCAGGCCCTCGAAGTACCAAAGTGGGCCCTCACTGCCACGTCACTTCGTGATTTAGTTCATCCGGGAGGTTTTACTCTAAGACGAGCGTGGAGCCTCGAAATGTCAAAGTGTCGGAGACACGTGGCGTCCATCAATTTTTGACGCGTGGCACTCTCCTATCATGACATGTGGCACCCATGTTTTGAACATTTGGAGTCGACATATGCATTATTTCAAGTGACATGTGTCACCCTCCTTTCTGTGACACATCATCAATTTACGTCAGGTTTCCACATCGGATTCGGGAGATATTCCTCTAGGAGGTTTTCAAACACAACACTACAGATCTCCTGAAGTTCTGAACTCTTGAAATCCTTTAATGATTAAAGTATTAATCTCAAGTTAATTAGCCTAATATAAGCACGGATTAGTGACTTCGCGAGATTAACACTCTGGGAGATTTATATGCAGCACAAATCACAAACCTCTGAACGTTGAAATTATGAAGTGGCTCACCCACATTTATTGCATATTTGAAAGGTTTAAAAAGGGGTGCCAAACCAGGAATGGAGAAACTACCTGTCCAAACTCCATAAAAGCGCAACATAACTTGCTTCGGTTCTCCAAGAGATAAGTGGGGGAAAACATGGCCAATACTTTCAGTTGTATCCAATGGCCTCAAACAGTGTGCATTCTAGTGCTCAATGCGAAACTCAGTTCTATCGCTCCTAATCTTTTTATGTCAAATCCTAGTTCATTCCATCACATGCATTAGTCCAGTTTCATTGTGAGTAGCAGTTTTAAGTTATTTAATTGCAGGATTCTTTTAGATTAAGGAATAATCAGTGGTCTTTTTTGTGTGATAAGAACCACTCCATTTTATTTAATTCAGGCTCGAAGTATACATTAAGTGACTCCAGTCAATGTTTAGTGAATTTAATAAATTGTTTAACGACAGATGTGGTAGATTAAAACCCCATTTCCACACTGGTCGAGGGCCTCTGCATTTTTGATAAATATGTATTTTTTGTATGTTTTGAGGAGGGGAGTTTTTGGAGAAGAATAGAAGCAGCATAAGGGTTGGACCTGCGCAGTTGACTGTAAAGTTCTCTACCTGGTGAATATATGTTGATGACAGTTGTGTTCTCTTACTCAAATCTTTATGTGTTTAATCTTGTCTTGTATGCAAATTTTGTGATGTGTGCAATGTACATTTCCTTATTCTTTCAGCAATTGTTTTAGTACATCTTTTTGTTGATTCTACAACTTGTTATACAACTATTGTTTAGCGAAAGATATACTATTTGGCAACTTGTTGAATGATTTGAATTTAGATATTTGTCTAAGTCTTAAGATATTGTTTTAATTCTTTGCTCTCACATAGCAAGTGATTCATTACATTTCTTGTTGTTGTTTCTTGTGTTTGTCTTTTCATATCCCCAATTGTTCATTAATATCCATACCATTGGCAAAGGAGAACCTACTCTTATACTATGTGGCATGTCCAACCAGATTACCATCTTCAAAACACTATCCTTAAGCTGACCAAAACCAAATTATCAAAAAAAACAATCATTACAAAACTTAAGGTGGCCTAGCTCTGCCATCTAGCAGTCAGGTGCGGACTTTAGGACCAACAAAACCCATGCAAAAACTACACACAATAAGGAATAACCATTCCTCTTTCTTTAAAATCCCGATAGTCTAGAATATTCACAAGAAGAACCCACGGACACAGCACCAATGCACAGTCCAAAAAATTAAGAAAAACAAAGACCTCAAGCAATCCTGAGCCAAAATTTGATTCATAGTGCAGAGAAACCATCATGGATGGAAGAATAAGGAACCATACCTAGAAAATATTTCTTGAGGGAGAGAATTAGATTGTATCCTCCTTCACAACCAAAAATCATGGAGCATCAACAACCACCAGAGAAAAAAACAAAATGCAAGTATGGCTAGGGTGACATGCCTTGAGGGTTGCTTGAGTGATGTGAAGAGAATGCACATCACTTCCTTCCTCAGCCTCATTCAATTCAACATACAAGCCATCCAACTCACCATAACACTAACCATTAAATAAACCATATATTCCATTGGTATATCCCAATGCATAGTGCGCCACCCAAAGTAATGTCAAAACCTTTTAAAAAAAACAACAATGTGCCATAACATTACCCTATGTGATTTAACATCTATCATATAACAAAGCACATAAATCTAGCAGCAAAGTTTTATGCACCCTCCGTTTGTCACAATAGAACATAACATTTGGTCTTGTGTATAGTCCTTTTGTTTAAAAGAGCTCACATATCATCCCCTTGTATAAAATCATATGTAAAATAATAAATACATCTTTAATTGCAACATCCAAAACAGAACCTGTACTAATCCCTTTATCCATAGGACAGCCATAATTTGCGAGTGATCATCAAAACCATCTAGACATGCAATAATCAACCAACCATTTTATGTCGTCATAACGATTAAAACCATGACTTGAATCATCAAACTGTAGAATATTGTGTTGGCATCATCACAATAGCAAACAAAATATATAAGTGCGGCATATCCATCATGGCACCACTAGTCTACAAGGGGGTCCCACCTACTAGTTTCCTATTATTATTATAAATAAATAATAGAACGTGGAAATCATTTGCGAGTAGTATTCATCGTTTTGTTTTTATACATCAACATTGTGGTCCTCTAAAAATGATGGCCTCCACATAGGCTATCATGAAAATCAGACATGGTTTTCTTTGTCTCATTTGGGTCTAATCATCTTATAAGAACCCCAATAGGATACTTCCAATACAAAACATGATCAACAATGCAGTATCTGATTGCTTTGAGTTTTAAATCTCTCACCTTAGTCTTGTCAAGTCTAGGTGGGGATTGCAATGTCTGGAAGAAATGTATAAGGTCCTTGTACCAATTACACTCTGTCAATTTAGGACTTATTTGTGAGCTGCTACTAGCAATATCAGTCTATTGATATACAGAATATGCATTCATGAAATCAACCCCAAGTGATTTACAGTTTGATTCATCTAATAACCTAGCTAAACCTTTCCCGTTCACCAACTTAGTAGGTTTCATTTCAATATCAAACTCCATAATTTTGGCAATCCACTTACTCCTCTTTCCATCTATGTCAGGTTGGATTAAGATTCCTTTCACAGAATCTGAAGGAACATAGGCAATAATTCTGGAATGAAAAATATATACCCTAAAGTATTTCAGGGCTTTAACCAAAGCATAATCCTACTTTTCCATAATATCATAACTCACCTCTGCATACCTTAATGCCCTGTTGAAGAAAGAAATGGGTTGCTCCATCCCATATGTGTTCTTCTAAAGAAGAACAACATCCAATGTGTCATTCGAGGCAAAAGAAAATATCAGAAATTCTTTTGAATAATCGAGGTTGATAAGAACATGTTCTTCAGTCAATGCTTGTTTGATTTGATCAAAAGAATTCCAAGCTTCAAGAGTCCAATTTACCTCATTTCCCTTTCTAAGCATAGATGTGATAAACTTAACCAATTCAGCAAAGTTAGAGATGAATCTTCTCAAAAACTTTATTTTACCTAGGAAAGACTGATTCTCCTTCTTGGACCTAGGGAGAGACAGAGTCTTGATGGCCTCTACTCTACTTGGATCAATCCTTACCCCTTATGCTGAGACAATGTGTCCCAACAACGTGCCTTCTTTCATAGAAAACAAAGACTTCTTGGGATTGAGTGATAGCCCAAACTTTCTACATTTCAGGAAAACTTTCTTCAAATGATGATAATGTTCCTTATCGAACCTTGAGAACACTATAATTTCATCCAGATAAATGACCACAAATTTTTCCTTTTCCTCAATGAAGGCAATATCCATTGTGTGTTGGAAGGTTTCTCTTCCATTCCTAGGACCAAAGGGAATTTTGGAATACATGAATGTGCCCCAAGGAGTAGTGAAAGTTGTTTTCTCTCTGTCTTCAGGTAAAACAGAGATCTGATTTTAGCCTAAGGAGCCATCAATCCTAGATATCCTTGATGAACCAATTACCCTTTGCAAAATATGTTCCATCTTAGGCAAGGGATAATTATCTTTCTTGGAACTCCTGTTTAGATTTATGAAATCAACACAAAGTTTGATTTCACCAATCTTTTTCCTCATAGGGACTATATTATCCACCCACTCAGAGTGCCTCAAAGGTATGATGATCTTAGCATCAAGCAGCTTCTTGACTTCCTTTTCCATAATAGGCAGCAACATGGGATTTAATTGTCCTAGTTTCTGCCTAAATGGTTTGGTATCATCTTTCAAAGGAATTTCGTGTACAATGATGCTTGTATCATAAGTTTGTAGGTCCTCATATTTCTAAGAAAATACATCAGGAAACTCTTTTAATAATTTCACATATTCAGACCTTTGTTCCTCTGACAGACTACTAGACAACTTGACATATTTGGGGTTTTGCTCAGTACCTAAATTGTATTTTGTCACATCAGCTTCTTCATTTTATCCCTTATCCTTTACAGCCACATCATTTCTATCAAACAGTCTCTCCAAATCGACCAATCCTTTGGGAATATGGTTACTAGACAATTGGACAATCTTGTGGTCTGCAATTTTGTTCAAGAATATATCAACATGAGGGTTTTTCTCAGTATCTTGATCTTCATCAATGTGAAGAGAAGAAAACTCTTCCACAGTTTCTAGAAATCTCTTAATCTCAATATCATCCTCAAAAACCTTCCAATGTTTGACATTGTCAGGTATAGAGGGCCTATACTTCACTTATACATCATACTTGAGTTTTGGGGGTAATGGGATTTTGAAATTGCTAGCAGAAACAGCCAAAGAATCATTCATAGCATTCTCTTCTCTAGGAATAAAAGAGATGTTAAAAGATAGGAAAAAATTATCAATGAGATCCCATACCTCATTTATATAAGTCCTCAACCTTGGATTATTTTCTTGATACATATTTTTTACTTGATGCACAATCAATTCTGCATCCCCAAAAACTAATAGCTCCTCAATTTTCATGTCTTTAGCTGCCCTCAGCCCCAAAACTAGAGCCTCTGATCTGCATTTTATGAGCAGAACGAAATGAATACAGATCATTAACAGGTGCTTAAAAAAAATAACAGAGATACAGTAAAACTAGTTTTCTATTCAATAACGAAATAAGATGAAACTGTAAAATGCAGTGGAAACAAGCTTGCTGGAATGGTGGCGGCTTATCTCTGAGAAGAGATGTGACGGCAGCGCGCATTCGCAAGAAGAAAATTACAATGAGGCTCTGAGGGCCTTTTCTACAATAAGAAAGAATGTCAAAAACCCTAGACATCCAAAAACCTAACCCTAGGAGATGAAGCGCCAAAAGTCATGTGGGCCCCGTTTGGGTAAGCTAGTACATCAACTTCCCGGGGTCGTAACTTTTGCATATGATCTCCATTTTAGGCGTGTGATAGCCCGTTCGAAAGGTATCGTCGAGGAGATTCATTTTGGAGGCTCAATCATGCCTTTGGATATCCTTGAGGAGCTCGATACCGAAAAACCTTCATTTAGGCCCTCAAAATGGCCCCGGAAGTAAAAACTGCTAAAAATAGTAAATTGCCAAAAATGTCAGAAAGTTGTTTTGAGCCAGTTGGAAAAGGTGGGTGGCCACCGATATCCATCTAGATAAATACTCCCTCCTTAGGAAGCAATGGTCTCCATTGCGTTGAGTTCCCCCATTAGATGAGGAAATTTCTGCTGAATTTGGCCCCAGGTGAGCCACTTGCCTTGGTGCAGGAGTTTCCCTGCTTTGACGACTCGATAAAGCTGGATCCTTTGTTGTCGAGTGCCCTTGATCTGTCTGTCCACAATCTGATCATTGGATGTCTATTGTATGCATTCGGGGTTGAGCTCTGTTGGTGTCAGTGGTTCTGCTACTTCTGAGGTGTCCAATAATGGTGGGAAATAAGGGCGAAGGAGTTCCACGTTGAACACTGGGTGCAGGCCAAGGAAAGGAGTAATGTTGAGCTCAAAAGCATTATCCCCAATGGCCTTGGTGATAGTGTACGGTCCATAACGGAGTGGGCGAAGCTTCCTATGGGGTCCTATAAGGTGTTCTTTCTGCAAGTGCAACCAAACTTTGTCGCCCACCTGAAACTTATGCGGCACCCGATGTTGATCATGGCGTTGTTTGTACTTGTCATTGGACTTTTGTAGAATATCTTGAACCTATTGGAGGATGTGTTGGATCCGCTCAATGAACCGGGTGGCTTTGTCAACTTTAGTTGGAGCAGGAGATGAGTCATTCAAAGTGACCGCAAGGGGAAGTGCAATATATATGGGACCCAATGGTTGGAATCCCAACCCCACTTGAAAGGGGATGTGGTTGGTTGAGCTATGCAAGGCTTAGTTGTAGCTATGCTAGACATAGGGAAGGCTCTCATCCCATGTGTGAGGGTTCTTTGAATTATACATGAGAAGGATATGCACAATCATTCGATTGACAACCTCAATTTGGCCATCTGTCTGAGGGTGGAAGGCCGTGGATTTGGTGAGCTTGGTGTCCAGCAGTGACTAGAGGCTCGACCAGAATGTGCTGAGAAATCGACTATCCCTATCTGATACAATGGTTTGTGGGATTCCAAAATGTACCCAAACTTGTTCAAAGAAGAGCTTGGAAGTGGCCTCTTCTATGATGCTCTTCTTGCAGGCAACCAGAATTGACATCTTAGAAAAACGATCAACAACCACAAAAACACAGTCATTTCCCCACTTGGTGGATGGGAGGCCCGACATGTAGTCCATTGAGATGGATTCCCATGGCCTGTCAAGAGTAGGAAGAGGGGTGTACAGGCCCTGTTTCTTAGTGGTCTATTTGGCAATAGTGCAGGCAGTGCAGGACTTGATATACTTGTCGACCTCCAGTCAAAGTTTCGGCCAGTAGAAATGTTTTTGTAGCATCGCCACTATCTTTTTGATGCCGAAGTGTCCTGCCACCTGACTGTAGTGGGCTTCCCAGATCAGCTTCGCTCGCTCACTTGATGGAACACAGATATGTCCTAGACGACATAACAACCCATCCTAAAGATGGAAATTATCGACAACTGCATTTTCACCCAACATTTGGTAGGTGATGGTGAATTCAGGGTCTGTCTCATAGAGTTGGGGCCATCCCGATGTCTCATGGACTCAAGAGTCTGGCACCGTGGTGAGTGTTGCGACTAGCGGTCAGTTGAGGCAATCATCGACGCGATTGGTGCTTCCTGTTTTATACTTGATGTTGAGATGGAATTGCTGCAAGTATGTGGACCACTTTCGATGGTGGTCATTCGGCAGTTTTCCATGTATCTGCATGAACTGCAGTGGCTTATGATTAGTGTGGATGACTGTCTCCTTCCCAAGAATGTAATGTCTCCACTAGCAGCATGCTTGCACAATGGAGTACATTTCTTTGTCGTAAGTAGGGTACTTGCGGAAAGTATCGGACAGTGTCTCACTATGATAGGCCACGGGGTGGTCGGGCTAAGCAAGAACGGCACCCACAGCATAGTCTGAAGCATCTGTCTCGATCTCAAAGGGATGTTGCAGGTCCGGTAGTGAAAGTAATGGGGCTGAGCACAAGCACTGCTTCAAATCATCGAACGCTTGTTTTTGGGACTGGCCCCATGCAAATTTTTCCTTACCACCACCCATGTTTATTTGCATGAGGGCCCATGCAATATGGGAGAAACCCAACACGAACCTGCGGTAGAAATTAGCAAGTCCCAAGAAGCTTCGAAGTTCAGTGAGTGTTGTTGGGGCTGGCCAGTCACGAATGACTTGGATCTTGGCTGGATCCACATTTACGCCATGCTGATCAATGATGTAGCCCAGGTAATGGACCCTATCCATGCCGAAGGAGCATTTTTCCAGGTTGGCGTATAGCTTGTGCTACCGTAGGGTGTGCAGAACCTGCTGAATATGCTGCAAGTGTTCGGCCCAAGTCTTGTTGTAAATTAGTATGTCATCCAGATACACCACTACAAAAGTATTGGTGAATGGTCGCAGGATATCGTCCATCATCCTCATGAAAGTGGCTGGAGCATTTGTCAAACCAAAGGGCATGACCAACCATTCAAAAAGTCCTTCCTTTGACTTGAAGGT
>ML783632.1:172868-182915 GCA_009831015.1 Picea engelmannii | reverse complement strand
TTTAAATCAATCTTACTGAAGTATTTGGCCCCCGTGAGTTGATCAAGGAGGTCATCGATTCAGGGAATCGGGTACCGGTTTCTGACAGTGATTTTATTCAGAGCCCGGTAATCAATATAGAGTCGCCAAGTTCCATCTTTCTTCTGTACCAACACGATTGGGCTCCCACAAGGTGATGAGTTGGGGCGGATGTGCCCCTTGTGGAGCAGTTCTTGGATCTGTCGCTTGATCTCCTCATTCTCTAACAAAGAGAAACGATAGACTGGCCCATTGGGTAGCGGTGTGTCGGGGGTCAGATCGATGGGGTTCTTGACCTGGAAGTGCAGAGGTACCCCTGTAGGTGAGGAGAAGATATATGAGTATTCTTCCACGACCTTATCTACTTGCTTCTACTATGTGGAGAGATCGGCCGCAGAGACCTTAGATGTGGCTGCGATCTTTCGCTTGTTCTGAGAACGAATCACAAAGAAGACAAACTTCCCTATCTGTGAGATGACCTTCCTGCATTTCTTAGCAGAGATCAAGGAAATAGCACTAGGTGGGACTGCCTCGGGTATCCTATACAATTTTCTGTTCAAAGTAATAATAACACTACAAGGCCTAGACTCACATACAGCATGACATTTCCATAAATAAGGTTGGCCCAAAAGAACATCACAAACTTTGAGAGATGCGACATCACACAATACCTCATCTTTGAAGGGCTTGATGCCCTACGACAGTCGGCACTATTGGCTAACACGGAGATCACTTCCTTGGCGGAGCCATCCAATGGTGTAAGGTTGTGGGTGCAGCGTTGTTGACAGGGCCAGCCGCTTGATGACCTCTGCTTAGATGAGGTTCTTCTGGCTACCGCTATCAACGATGAAGTGCAGCGGGGTGACTTTTACCCACATCTATGAATGGAAGAGGCACTCTCCTTCTTCTGGCTTGTTTGGTTCACCAGGCTGGATCTTGGTGGTAGCAATGGTGGCACTGGATTCCACATCAATGATCCATCTTCCCCTTTCTGGTTCTGTCTCGGAGTCATAATTTGCATATGATTCAGAGGCTTTCACTTCGGCTACCAGTGACTGCTTTGAGCGGTAGTCAGCAGTGTTATGCCAAGGGCTCTTATGGAAGTCGCACCACTTCCCAGTATCTTTCTTTGTCTTTTCGGTTTGCTTGCGGCTTGTACTGGTTGTCTTGATACTACCCATATTTGATCTGTCCTTTGTTCGGTGGGTTGGCGCCGCCCTTTCTTGGCTTTTGTTGTGAGGGGTTCCCAAGCCCAAATTGCCGCGTCTTTTGTTTGAGCTTCTGCTCGATTTTGACGGCATATCGGTAGGCCGCGCCCAAGGATGAGATGTCCATAAATTCTTTTTCGGTCTGGATGTATCTATGCAGAGCACCGCGATACTTGAGCACCAGATGTCGCTCTGAATCTTTGATACCCAACTTGGTGCGCAAGGTATGGAATATATTTGTGAAATCTGGCACTGCTTGGTCTCTTTCTTGCCGCAGTGTGGTCCATTTGGTATACAGGTCATCATAACTTCTGACAGGGTAGTATTGTTCCTTAATAGCATCCCTGAAGGATTCCCAGGTGGTCGTGACTGAAAATAATGAGGTTTCCTCTGTTTCCTTTTGCTCACAGAAAGTTTCCCACCAATATTTGACATGGGGAACGGCTTTAAGGAGCGCAAAAGTAATCTTTTCTCTATCCAAAAATTTATGAACAGAAAAATACCCTTCTAGTAGATTCAACCACTTGTCTACAGCATTTGCGTCTATATGACCTTCAAATATAGGAATATCAAAGTTTATTTGTACCTTGAAGGGGGCGGTGCCTCCGTTCGAAGAAGATGTGTCGCCTGTTGGTAGTCGTCGAAGGATTTGCGTGAAACTATCCATCATCTCGTTCCTCTGTTGCGTGAGGGATTCCTCAATCAACAGTTTGAAAGGATCTCCTATCCCATCATCTTTATTTTCTCCTTCCATGGGAGGTCGCTTGGGCATGCGAGAGCTTCTTTCCTCAAGAGAAACAAGCTCGAGACCCAACTCTTTGTACTCCGACCTCGTTGGGGACATGCATTAAGACGACAAGGAGCAGACCGCTTTGATACCACTGATCCGGATTTTATGAGCAGAACGAAATGAATACAGATTATTAACAGGTGCTTAACAAAAAATAACAGAGATACAGTAAAACTGGTTTTCTATTCAATAACAAAATAAGTTGAAACTGTAAAATGCAACGGAAACAAGCTTGTTGGAATGGTGGCGGCTTATCTCTGAGAAGAGATGTGACGGTAGCGTGCATTCACAAGAAGAAAATTACAATGAGGCTTTGAAGGCCTTTTTTACAAAAATAAAGAATGCCAAAAACCCTAGACATCCAAAAACCTAACCCTAGGAGATGAAGCGCCAAAAGTCATGTGGGCCCCGTTTGGGTAAGCTAGTACCTCAACTTCCCGGGGTCGTAACTTTTGCATATGATCTCTGTTTTAGGCGTGTGATATCCCGTTCGAAAGGTATCATCGAGGAGATTCATTTTGGGGGCTCAATCATGCCTTTTTATATCATTGAGGAGCTCTATACCGAAAAACCTTCATTTAGGCCCTCAAAATGGCCCCGAAAGTAAAAACTGCTAAAAATAGTAAATTGCCAAAAATGTCAGAAAGTTGTTTTGAGCCAATTGGAAAAGGTGGGTGGCCACCAATATCCATATGGATCAGCCTCATACTCTGCAACATTATTTATAGTTTCAAACTCCAAATTATAAGACAAGGATATGACTTCTTGAGAAGGAAAAATAAAAACCACTCCAACACCATCACTTTCTTTAGAAGAAGCCCAATCAAAATACATCTTCCAAACTTGGGTAACTTGAGGATGTCTCACACATTATTGGAGGTTGATTTCTAATTTCCAAAGGTTTCTGGGGAAAATCAATAAGCTACAAAATATTGGAACCCAAATCAGTGTCAACTGCATAAATAGGATGGTTTGTGGGATTATCTTCATCACTTATAATGTAGGCTAGTTGTGCTTCTCTGTATAGACTTTTGTGCTCACCTCCAAACACAGGAATAGTGGCATATGAGAGGTCCATACGGAATGTTTCCCCCAATATTTTAATCCAATACCTTGACAATAACATCCAAAATTTATGGGTAACATCAGCCACTACAATATCCTTGACCACACTCTTCATGGGAAGTTGAAACAGGGTAACAACCAGGTCTTTAATCACTCCAAGGAATTTCACCTTCCTAGAGT
This sequence comes from Picea engelmannii, assembly GCA_009831015.1. Classification (NCBI taxonomy): domain Eukaryota; kingdom Viridiplantae; phylum Streptophyta; class Pinopsida; order Pinales; family Pinaceae; genus Picea; species Picea engelmannii. Next base: position 179,654 of record ML783632.1, on the reverse strand, counting down.
CAAAAGATTACAGATCATGATATGTTTTGGTAATCTCAAGACCCAGCTCATCCATGACAATTTTAGGCATTAGATTATGAGATGCACCTGAGTCCATCAAGAAATTATGAAGAATTTTATCATGAATATTCAACGAGGTATAAAAGGGAGGAGAGGAATCATCCCTATCTTCTACCAAGGGCCCCAATATGACTGTTAGTTTTTCATCTTGTAAATTCAATGATTCTGTTGAATGTGAAGTAGGCTCAGGCTACAGCATTTTGGAAAGGTACCTCTTAAATTATTCATTCTTAATTTACTCTAAAAATGGGATGGGAATCTTAATTTTTTGTATTTCATTTTCAAAGCGGAAAGACGAGATTTTAGGATCTCTTTAATTTATGGAATAGGGGCCTTAATCATAGGTTGATTGTTTGGTTCCTCATTTTCTTTACTGGTTGTAGTCACTATTTTAGCAGAATTTTCTGATTTCTTAGGTTGATTGGAAGTATTAGGCTTTCCTTCTTTCTTTTTAGACCTCAAGTTTTACTTGTTTTGATTTTCTTTTGTCTTCTCTCCTTTACTTAATTCATTTAATTGATTGTTCATAAGGGATTCTTCATAGGCAGACTGAGTCAAATGAGGGGAGGTGGAGGTGTCACTTAGACAGTGAATTTCATTATCTTTTCCTTCATCCTCTCTTTATTCATCATCACCCATGTTATTTTGAAGAGGATTCTGGACCTTTTGGTCATCTTTATTCCTCTGATGTCTTCGGAGGATCTGAGGAGCATTATTTTGTCTTCTGAAATTACCCATGTTGCCAGTATCTTGTGTGTTTCTGTTAGTTTGTCTTCCCTCAAGTTTCATTGTTTCCATCTCTGCAGAGATTTACTTAACCAATTTAGTCAATTCATCCACTTGAGGGTTGACACCCGAAGAATCGAAAGTTGAAGCCTCCGATTTTTGTTTTCTTCTCTCTCTATCAGATTTTCCTCTTAGTTTATCAGCTACCAATATATTTGATTCCACCTCCAATATTGCATCTTGCATATGATCTAAAGAGGTAGACCTTCTCTCTCTCAACAGGAGGCAAAATTCAAGATCAAAGGCACTAGAATAAGTTATTTTGGCAGAGGTTTCAGTGGGTTTGATTTCTGTAGTAATTTTATTGTACATTTTATTAAATCTTTTGGAAAAATCTGAAACGCATTCCCCTTCTTTCCTCTTGAGTGACCCAAAATTGGTAATATAATACAAAAAATATTTCTTATCACCCCAATTCCTTAAAAATGCATCATCAATGGCTTCAATCCAAGAAATTGATCCAAGAGGTAAACCCCTAAACCATTTCTTGGCTTCACCATCAAGGATTTGTACAAAAATTATCATCCATACATCCTCATTTTCAATATTTAGATTATCATCATAGCTATAAAAAGCTGCAAGATGCTCCTCTGCAGTTATGTCCTCTTCTCCTATGAATTTGGGAATGTACTTAAGATAGTCTCCTACTGGGAGAGAATTCATATGTTGAGGAAGCACAAGAGGAGCATACCTGGCAGCCACTATGGCATCCATCCTATTTCTAGGATGGTCTGCACCTGCCATTTAATTATGAAGAGGAGTATTATAAAGTCTAGAATAACTAGGGGGATATTGGGTCTTGATTGGTACATCTATAGTTGAATGATGGGTAGCTTAGGAGAAGGAAGAGTATAGGAAGGGGAAGTTTCAGTTTTAACAAACAGAGGTGGAGTCTTTGGAAGAGGATGGGGGAAATTCCAAGGGAACTGAAGTTCCTTCTTCTTTGGTCATAGAAAGTTTAAAAGAGGGAGGAGNTAGGGGGGGGGGGAGAGGAATACTCTACAAGAAAATATCCAAGATTTAAATTCCTATGAGTTTCAACAAAAGGTAAAAGAGGAGCACTAGATACAGCTACTAGTGTTTTAAAAGTAGAATCAGGAAAAAATTTAGTAGTATCTAAAACAGCAGCTAAAAATCCTTCTTGAGAATATTTTCCTTTCTTGATGATATTCTCTAGGTCAGATTTAGGTGTAGCCAGAGGTAAATGTGGGGTAGACCTCGTCTGTTTGCCTTTAGGAGCCACAACTGAAAAAATGGAGTCGTCGGGTACAAACTGCAATCTTCAATGTAATGATCATTGTGCACCCTCAGAATCAGTATTTCTTTGTCGTTCAATCCTAGGGAAATGTTTTCAATCTATTCCCTGGCAACAGCGCCAAGAATGGTAGAACTGAAAGTCACACTTTGACTACTAAAGTGTAAGCTCAGCACCCATCAATAGGTTTGTAAGGTGAATTTTAAGATAAGGTGTCAAGTGGATCCAAACTCAACACATCAATGTAAATCATAGAAATTTTAGATAAAATGCATCAGCAAATGAGGTCTTGGCTAACTTATATCATAGTTTTAAATAGTAAGGTGGATATATAAAAGACTGTAGTAAGGAAGATGAAATAATTCTACTATTAGCATCAGGCAGTACTAGCAGACCAATGAAGAAAATCTTTTGATACAAGAACTTCTTTAATCAAAGATAAAATCTGATAAAAATTATAACAGCATCACAATCAAACCTCCATTGTAATACGGATATAATATATCAATTGAAGCATTCAAATGATAATAAAATCATAGTAAGATAGAAGTAAGATGGCAGGAAGAAATATGACTTCTGTTAAACAAAAATTCTCAAGTCTTACACATAAAACTCCAGGGATGGATCTGTTACATTACAACATTACAAAAAGAGTCTCATATCAACCATTCAAGCCTCCTCAATGACTTCTAATTCATATCTTATATACTAGGTTCTAAATGAAATATTTACAATTCGAATCCCACCCTCTAGCATAGGATTTCCACATCTAAAGCTAGAGTAACTACAGTTGTTCAACAAAAATAAAAAAAACTACTAAAAACTATGCTAATGTTGGCCACTACCCTAACATCTTTAATATGCATGATGAAGTGTCCCTTTAGTGCATCTTCTTCTTGTAATTTGTCCCTCCGGATTTCAACTGGCATCCAAGCAGTTGTCACATACTCCTCTAGCCATATGGTAACCATTGATCCTTTTGAAACCTCCAAAACAAGAGTTCACATCAAATTATGTAGTGCCAATTGTATCAACGAAGTTCGCAGCACCTGACTGTATAAACCAGTTCGCAGCGCTAGGCACTGTGACCTTTCTTGTATTTTCTTAACATATCTAGTAGAGCCCCAAAACACTCCAAAAACCATCTTCAGAGATAGATATGTTGTAAAAACTCATGATCCGGTATATAAGTGAAAAATTTAATTCATACGTATCTTTATCCACCAAAATATTAAAATTGCAAAAAACAGGCACTATCCAAAACTGAAATTGTTTTAATGCATTTCATATTTTTATTTTTTGAGTCCGTAACTCCTTATGGCAACTTGGGCTAAAAGATCCAAATTATTCTTTTCCAACTCCTCCCTGAATGGTTGCAGCTCCATCTTTAGCCCTTCAATCTGACTCTGGTAGGCTATATTATGTTTGTACAAGTTCCTAAGTTGCATGTGGAAAGGTCTAAATATTTTAGCTATGAAATTGTCCTTTACAATAGTTCCACGATACATATCCATGAGATCACTTAGATTCTTATTTTCAACTAACTCCTCCCTTTTTAATTTAGCAATTTCATCTCTGGCCTCTTTAAGTTTTCTATTCAACCTCTTAAAGTTAGGATTTTCTGGAGTAGTTATGTCTACAACTTCAATGGGCTCTTTGATAGGTACACCTTTTCCCTTTCTTTGGATGGGGGATTTCACTGACACTTTCTCCACAGTTCTTCCTTGCTTTGTTGATGCTCTAGTGATAGGTCTCTTGGTCTTGACCTTATCTGCAGCAGGTGGTGAAGAGAGTAACTTTCTCCCTCTCAAACCTGTGGTTCTAGATGAAGGGATCTCCACTAGATTGGGAGCTGGAAAATGTGAAACCTATCTTTGTGGGGACTGAGAAGATCCTCCTTCTTCTACATGGTATTTTGTCGTTTCATCATCTTTAACAGTACCCATGCTCTTCCTCTTCTTTTTGATCCCTACATGTACAGTCATGTCATCCTGAAGAGGGCTTTGTACCTTGGATTGTGGAGTAGGAGCAATATTTATGAAAGTGTGAAGAAGTAATGAATTCCTACCAGACAATGTTTCTCTTCCTTAATTCCTCCATCACAAGCATTTTAATAATCCTTGAATGAAAAAAACGTGTCTCAATTGCCTTAGATTTAGCTTGGACTATGTCGTCCATTTTTCCAATACTCCTAAACAAATAAAAAGGAAGATTCATAAAACAATTCTTGTGAAGTGCAGCAATAGTCTTATGTGATACTAATAAATAAGGTCGAATTTCCCTTCACAATTAAAGTATCTTTCGATCACCCTCAACATCTTATCAAAACCCTCAATCATATGGTTCCCAGGCACTCCTTTTGATAAGTTGTCTCCTTGATATTATGGTTTGAGGAATTCTTTGGAGAAGGATACATTTAGGTTCATGGATTTAAACCATCTCTCCCAAGTATTAGGTATTTCAGTAGTTGCTTCTATGGTCATTTCATATACCTCAAATTCTAGTACCCCAACCTTGGTCTTGGTCCCATCAAAGTTCATGGAAAATTCCCTAGCTACCTCAGGGTTTGTTAGGAACCAAATATCAATATACCATAGAAAAACCTCAGAATAAGTACTCAACGCCTTGAAAAAGAGAGAAATTCAAATAATAAGCCTCTTCGAGGGGGAAACCTCCTTATGCCCACATAAATTTCCAAATACAAGATGATTCCAAATGAAAATGTCTCCTTGGTATATATAGGAGACTAGGAGGTATAATTACAACTAATGGACTAAAGTCGACATAAATAAAACAACATTACTAATGTAATATTCCCCAATTAATGGGTAATGAGCCACTATTTAGGGCTTAACATACCCCTCCCCTTGAGACAAGTGTTGTCTACAACGCTTGAGTAACTTTGGATTCTTATGTATAAAAGACTCATCTTCCCAAGTGGAATCTTCAGCCGGTAGTTTCCTCCATTTAATGAGATACAATGAAATGGATCTATTCCTCAGCTGGCGAATTCTTGTGTCATTGATGGCTTCATGCTCCAATATGATTTTTCCTTCCTCGTCAAGTTCTGGAAATATAGTTTGAACTGGGATCTTGTCACCAGTAACCTTCTTTAAGCATGAAACATGGAAAACTAGGTGTACTCATGAATATGTAGGCAAATCAAATTTGTATGCCATAGTACCAATCTTTTGCAACACCTTATAAGGGCCATAGTACTTTGGTGATAATTTATTATCCTTCTTGGCTTGCTTGAGGGACATTTGTTTGTATGGTTGTAGTCTTAAAAACACTCAATTCTCTACTTCAAAACTTATTTCACTACGATGTTGATCTACTTGTTGTTTCATGCAATTTTGTGCCATGGTCAAGTTGTCCTTTAATATTTGGAGAACTTGTTGTTGATGATCGATGTGATCTTCCACTGCTTGAACCTTATATTTTTATTTTACAGAAGAAGTGATGGAAGGAGGGTGGTATCCATAGAGTGCCATAAATGGTGTCATTTTTGTTGCAGTATGAAAGGAAGTGTTATACAACGATTCTCCCAAGGGTAACCATTTGAAACATTGTGTTTGTTTATCAGAGACAAAGCAACAAAGGTAGTCTTCCATACATTTGTTCACTATCTCGGTTTGTCCATCAGATTGAGGATGATAGGATGATCTATGAGCCAATTGAGTACCCAAAAAAGAAAATAATTATGTCCAAAAATGTCTAGTGAAGATGGGATCATTGTCACTTACATCAATCTTTGGGTTTCCATGTAGCTTTTGAACTGTCTCCATGAATGCGGTGGCAAATGTACTGGATTTGAAGGGATGAGAGAGTGCACAAAATTGTGCGTACTTGGTCAGTCTATCAACAATCACCATGATGACACTCTTTCCCTCAGACTTCGGTAACCCTATGATGAAATCCATGGAAATCTCCTCCCAGCGCTGACTTGGGATGGATAATGGTTGTAAAATACCTGGGGTCTTAATTGTTTCCACCTTATTTTGTTGGTAAACCAAACATTCTGCCACAAACCTTTGAACATCAGTTTTAAGGCCATCCCAAAAAAATTCCTTCTTGACCCTATGGTAGGTTTTCAAAAATCCTGAGTGCCCTCCTACTGGAGAGGTGTGCAATTCCAATAGTACCTTTTGTTTGAGTTGGGATTTATTACATAAATACAAGCGATCTTTGTACCATAGTGAATCATGTTTCCATGTAAATGTATCTGATGCACTCGAATCCTGCTGCAACCTTTGAATGAGAGTCCACACTTTTTCGTCATTCTTCCATTCATCCCTTGCCTATATTATCCAATCGGGTTGGATGATCGAGATATCATAGAGAAAGGCCTCAACATATTCATCATTTCTTGAGAGTGCATCTGCCATAACATTTTGCTTCCCTTTTTTATAGACGATTTCAAAATCATAACCCAATATCTTGGTTACCCATTTTTGTTGTTCTTCTAAAGATAGTCTTTGTTCCAAGAAGTATTTAAGACTATCATGATCTGTTTTGACCTTGAACTGCCTACCTATTAGATAAGGACACCATTTCTTCAATGCATGTAGTATTTCCATCATTTCCTTCTCATAAATGGGTTTGTGTAAGTCCTTTCCCTTGAGTGGTCAACTTTCAAAATCCAGGGGCCTTCCTTCTTGCATTAGGACAACACCAATTCCATT
>ML783632.1:157934-170852 GCA_009831015.1 Picea engelmannii | reverse complement strand
AAGTAGGATTGTCTGGAGGCTTATTTGGTGTAGAAGTTCCCTTTTTTGGTGGCATGTTGGCCAAGTATCACTTTAAACCTTGATTTTGAGGTGGTTCTTCTAGACAATCTTCCTTTTATTGTATCTCCAAAATTTTGGCCCTTATGAGTATGAAATTTTATTTTTTGTAGGTCTATGATATTTCTTCTCTTCAATTCCACAGGTCTGATAAAAATTGGATGTGCCAAGTGGAATTTATGGTAACTTCCCCAAAACTTGCTGATTTTTTGCCTTTCCAGGAGATCTCACATGTATAGCGTTCCCCTCACAAAATGATTGATATAAAATTCTGAAAATAGTACCATAACTACTAAGGTTTGTCCAATATCCAATGAAACTTGTCTCACTCAATTTGGATACTCTAGGAAGAAGTTATGATTGTTTTACCCGGAACACCTACTTGAAACTAGTCAAAAGGACTACTCAGATACCCTGTCTTCCACAAGGTGTATCTACAAATTTAGGATGACCAAGAAGCTAAAATTGTTACCACATATACCTTACTAATTTCTTTGAATATCCTCTGGATTTCAGGGTCTGAAACGTTACAGAAAACATTTTATAGCTAAAATTCCGCAATGACTCAATTCAGGGTGATTCCAGAACCCTATCTTACAAAGGTTGTATCTCCGAAAGTATAAGGCCCCAAAAGATGAAATTTTAACCCAACGTACCTTTATCCATCTACTAAAAATATTCCAAGTTGTTCCTTCTAAATTGTTGTAGAAATAAAGTTATAGCAAAAATTCCAAGGTGTCTCAGATGTAGCAGCGAAACCCCAAGACCTTGAGCTCTGATACCATATGTTAGGAACCAAATATCAATATAGCATAGAAAAAACTCATAATAAATACTCAATGCCTTGAAAAAGAGAGAAATTCAGATAATAATCCTCTTCGAGGGGGCAACCTCCTTATGCCCACATAAATGTCCAAATACAAGATGATTCCAAATGAAAATGTCTCCTTGGTATATATCAGAGACTAGGAGGTATAATTACAACTAATGGACTAAAGCCAACATAAATAAAATAAAATTACTAATGCAATATGCCCCAACTAAGGGGTAATGAGCCACTATTTAGGGCTTAACAAGGTTCCCCCTCTGCATTTTCTAACAGAAATTAAAACAACCCACTCTTTGGAAGACTTCCCTGGTCATGGGTTCAACAGCAAACAATTGCATGTCATAGGGCTCGGTCCTCACATTGCCCCCTCCTTTTTTAATTTTCTTCTATTGATTATCCATCAATACTAGTTGGGAAAACCTCAGCACAATGTTTAAAATATTTCTTACAAGTGAAACAGAGAAACATGAATTAGGGTTTTAGGGCAAGACTTCTTTGAAATATCAGTGGGCATGGGAATTTTGTGAGTTAAAATTTTAATTTCCCTCGAGGAATGAGACCAGGTATTCTTTCATCTTGGGGAAACAGGGGAAATGAATACTGGAAAAACTAATTACGAAACAAGCCCAATAGATTTTGTATGACATCTGATGAATTTCATAATTGCACAGGGAAAAAACGTCTAAGTAGGACTCAAATGACTACCACCTGGGTTAATCTCATCAGATCGACCAGGAATATGGACCAAAAAAAAGTTTGCAACAAACGATTTTCTACAGAGAGTGTTGGAATAGAGAGTTCGCATCACTAGGTTGATTTTGCAAAGTTTGCAGTGCCAGAGAAAGGGTTTTTACAAAACCTGGGTTTGAACAAGTGATGCGGATGTAAATGAACAATGGCTATGGTAGTTGAAAAACAGGGTTTTTATGGCTTCAAAAGACTAGACTCGGGGTGTGATAAAGGATTTATGGAGTTGATCAACAAATTCTTAGAAAAGTCACAGTGCCAAACGGGAGTTCGCAACGCCACCAAAATAAACAATCACCCAACCATTTCCAGACCTTAAAATAAGGTGGGAAAGTTCATGGAGTACCTGGTATCCTAGAGCTAAATGCTGACATCTCCATATTTTCTCAAGAACATATTCAAGTGGTTGAACTACCATCTATCCTCTGCCACTAGTTCACAACGGAGTTTGTAGTGTCAGTTATAGTTTGCAGTGCCTGCTCCAAAATTTGATTTGGAGTGCTTCAAGGAAACCGTTAGGATTTTCAATTTATGATCCATGTAAGTTGTTAGAGATAATATTTGAAACAATGCAAACTCGTGGCATGTCAGCAAGTGAATGATTATCTTAAATGAAAAAGGGTACTTTTAGGGCGATGTGAACTCTACTAGTGAGTCAGCAGCGCTTAAGTTACAAACTGATCTGACAACATGAGCAAGTAAAGTGACAGATGAAGGTACTTCGCACAGCTTATGGGAAACAGATGTCAAGGTGATGATGGTGATTAGAAGGATGTGACTGCTAAGGGACTAACACTCTTTTTCATGATAATTAAAATTTGACCCAATACATAACCATACCCCAAGACCTTATAATAATGCTAAAAGACTTGGTTTAGTAAAACAAAAAAAATGAAAAATGACAATAGGAGGAAATCATAAAACTAAAAAGAACCTATGACTCAACAAAAAACTGAAAAACTGACTTTTTGACCCTCCTACAACTCTATGTGATAAAAATGCAAGTAAAACAACCCTTCTAGGGTTGAAGCACTTCTCTTGAGGGTGTTAGGGTTTCACACCCAATCGGCCAATATTAGGTCAATCACATTTCCTAGGTATGAAAAACATGAAACACCCAACTTTGTCTTCACCGAGACAAACATCTTAGTCATATTAGCTCTGACAACCTATTGAATTTCAGGTGTTCAATGGAAACTTAGAAATTTCATCTCAACCTTTAGGTTTCCTAAATTTATTTCATGTGAACTTCAGCCTTAGGGTTGAACCTAAGATATAAAATTACAATAGAAAATACTTATCTTCTCTTCAACCCAAATAGAAAGGATACCCAAGAAAATAAATACCAACCAAGTGTACTTTATGCAACAATGGTTTAGACCATACAGAACACTTCCCAACAAAATTATATAACTGAAAATGACTTATCACAATAGGTTACTAAAATAGTAAATATGCCATTTTAGCGTCGATATGTTTATTAAATCACTTAACAAATTCTAATCAATGTTATCTCAAATCAGAAAGCATAACCAACACTAAAACTACTCAATCATCAAGATAACATAAGCTTAAATTCAAAACCTGCATGTCCACAAAGTTTGGACTTCTAGAAAACTTTATATATATATGGAGAGAGAGAGAGAGAGAGATGAAGTACAAGTGCATGCCACAGTTTAATACAATCCAGTACAAGTCAAGATCTCTAAGCCCTAGCTAGTGAATCCACCAAAATAGAAAACCCTAGCCACCAACAATTCCTAGCTATGAATCTCTCCCAGCAAGAGTTGGTCACTCCACAAAATATCCACAACAAATAAGTATAACACACCAAAAATTCCTCATTGGCACCTTCACTTGCATCACACAAATGTATAAGATATTCTAGCCTTATATTCTCCACATTAAACACTCTAAGTACTAAGGTTTCCAAATGTCAGAAAACCCTAGTCTTCTTCTCTCACAAGAACTACTAAATCAATTTTTTTATTTACTCCTCTAGGGTTTATCTAAAACGGCCTAGATTTTATTTTCTTCTTAAGGAAAATCCCTAACCCTATTCTTCCCTTGAATTCCCTCGAGAACCCTATCACTTAAGATAAATAGAGAAAATACAAATGAAGGAAAGTACAAACATACTAGTTCTTTTTAGCTCTTACATATCTAACACAAGCATCTAATTAAATTATTGAACTACAATGAATATGATGGAAAAACTATCTCCTCCCTTTATTTATATGAAAGCTGAGGGAGTCCAACAATAACAAGTGGATATAGTCCACAACAAGCAACCTAAATAAATAATGTATAGGCCCACCTATGAAGTTCTCCAACTCCAACTGATACATTGTCAAGATCCAAGGAAGATTGATGCAGACCCCCCTTCTCTCCTAAGGGTTGCACGACCTCCTGGTCTACGATCGATCAAGAAGCTAAGTCTGATTGACTCTTCGGGTCTCTGCTAGACCCCAAACCCACTTACACAGGTCCTTTCTCCAAAGACGTAGGTTGTATGATACCTGCGGGTTCTCTCCTTAGCATTGTTCAAATTCTACGCCAATCGGGCGCTAGATCTTCTCTGGCTACGCCCCTTCCTTCTTGCGACCATGGCTATAACCACTCACCTAACTTAAAAGGAATTTCGTGATTTCGCGTATCGGGTCTTTGCATGTGAGTCACCCTGAATCTCTCGACCTCCTAAATCTAGACAGGATCCTAGCGTGTGCTATCCCCTCTATTCTCCTTCACCGATGTGACCCTTCGCTATGACCATGGGCCAATATTTCCAGCACTTCGTGATTTCGCATTTCAAGAAGTCTGATTTCTCGTCCTCCCGAAACCCGAACTTGTGAGTTTCGATTGCTTGATCAACGGTCCACAATCCTCGCGATCCAACGATCCTAATTTCCTTTTTGCGTATCGGGATTTCACGTTTCGCGAAGTTGGAGGACCACTCACCTCCCTTCTCTCGATATCTCCCTGGAAAATCAATGACCCACACTCTCCTCGATCTGACAGCTCAAATCAAATCGTGAACATGGATTTCATGAATTCCTAGAACTCTTACCTCTGATTTCCCGAGTTGTGAACTCCTGACAAGACCAGATCTACAGTCCATGATCTTCCTTTGATCGACAACTGCAATCCTTTCGCGGGTTCGCACCTCATAAATCCTCATGACCCTGTCCTTTGGCCTGTCCACTTTGTGAGTCAGCGAAATTCTTATCTCTCACCACGTGTCCTCCTTGATGGACGGTTCCGATGATTTCAGAATCTCGTAACCCCTCTCCCCCTGTGTACTTTCAAAGATTATCATTAGTGCACTTTACCTTGATCAGGAGGCTATAATTCTTTTGTGCTCAGACCGAATGGTTGATATCCTTCCTCCTCTATGCTTGCTACTTGTTGTCTAGACGTTGATCGGACGGTCCAGATATTTCCCCTGAGCTTACACTTTCTTTAGACTTAGAATATTTTCAAAAGATTCAAAGGCTTTTACCTTTATCCTTCCTGCGATTCCGTTTCTTGGATCTCATCCACACTTATGAAAAGTGTTATCCCTTCTGAGCTTGGTCTCATGAATACTTCAACTTCACACGCATTCCTTGCGTTTCAGGGATTTCAATAACTCAAATCCGAAGGATTTCTCGAAGAGAAATTCCTCTCGCCCTCCTGGCGTTCTCCTTTTCTGGTTCTTCGACTTCTTGTAAAGTCCCTTCGACACTTATTCGAATCTTGGATCTGTGCACTCCTTGCACGAGATCTTTATGAAAGGTTCGAATTCTTACAGATGATTGTGCATGCCTTGCACCAGTCTCTTTGCATTCCTTGCAAAAGGAAAGTTTTGTGCTGTCTCTTATGATCTTTGGAATTGAAACAGATCACGTTAACGCACTCCTTGTGTTCTGTGTGCACACCTTGCACCACTCGACAGAAGAGAACCAATTGAAACTTATCCTAACACTCATAGTTCCATCTACTCATAACGAAATTCATTCATTCATTCATGAAACAAAATAACAGGGAATTGCAAACAATGTCCACACCATGCATAGGGTCAATTTTCCTCTGTTATATTCAAAAGTGAAAAATGGCTACAACTGTAATCAAAACAAAAAGTGAAAACTCGGAAATCTCCTACTAACTTGTAGCTAGCCTCATTTGGGCGTAAAAAACCTCTATTTATCTCAGAGGGCTCTTAGGGTTCCCCCTGACTACTTGTCTACATCAAAACCTATCCTGATGACTATCCTAGTGCAGTCACAATCCAGAGAAGGAGTGGAAACTCCCACTTCGTTCGCGATCATTCAAGCATGCCTCAAAAGATTTTTCTGACGCTAAGTTAAGGCATGCTTCAAAATATCTGTTGTAACTGCTAGCATTGAGATTCAGTACATATTCCCAGATGCTGAGAGGTCTTGCTTCGCATGCTTGCCAATGTTTCTCCTGCATCATACTCCCCTTGAGAAAAATTCATGGACTCCTGTGCATGAGCTCCTGCACCAACTTTCCATGCTTCTGGATATCAACTTCATTTTCCCAACTGGCATCTTCTATTGGGTGTCCCTTCCACTTTACCTGGTCTTTTTGTCGACCCTCTAATCAACAATCTTCTCCATCTGTGTATTTTCTGCTACAGGCATTTGTTTTTCCCACTGGATCTTATCTTGATATTTTGATCCCTCTGTGTCATCTTTCATGTAAGGATACAGGTCCAAAACATTTAATATGGGCGATATGCCCACATCATCTGGCAACTTAATCTCATAGGCATTTGTATCAAACTTCCTCAAGATCTTACATGGTCCTATCTTCTTCATCTTTAACTTGTTATATGTTCCCCTAGGGCACCTTTATTTCCTGAGATGTGTCAGAACCTGATCTCCTCCTTTAAATCAAAGTTCTTTGTGGTGTTGATCAGCTCTGCACTTGTACTTCTGGTTAGAACTCTGCAACTATCCTCTGATCTGGCTATGGAGCTTCTACATTTCTGCAGCAAAATATTCTTCTCCAGCGCTCCTGATATCACTCTGTTCCAAGTCTCTCACCTCAGATACTCCCCTGGGTTGCATTCCATACAATATTTTGAATGGGCTCTTTCCCGTGCTCCTTTTTGGTGAGTCATTGTATGCAAATTCTGCTTGTAGCAGAATCTGATCCCACTAATTATGGTGCTCAATAAACAGACTCCTCAACAAGTTTCCCAAAATTTTGTTTGCCACCTCAGTCTTCCCATCTTTTTGAGGGTGATAATTTGAGCTGAAGGAAAAATATGTCCCCAACTTCTTCCACAGTGTTCTCCAAAAGTGACTAACAAATTTTGTCTCTGTCCAAGACAATGTTTCTAGCTAGGCCATGAAGTCTTACAACTTCCTTGAAAAACATATTTGCAACATGTGTTGCATCACTAGTCTTTTGGCATGGGATAAAGTGTGCCATCTTTGAAAATCTATCCACCACCACAAATATGGAATCAAATCCTCTTTGTGTTCTTGGCAGTCCCAACACAAAATCCATGCTTATTGTATCCCAAAGCCTCTCCGGTATTGGAAATGGTTGATACAATCCAGTGTTCTCTCTTTTTCCTTTTGCATGTTGGTAGATTCTACATCTGTTCACAAACTTTATCACTTTTTTTCTCACACCTGGACAATAGTATGAACTTCTCAATTGTGCAAATGTTTTATCATGGCCAAAATGTCCAGCCAATCCTCCACTATGTTTTTCCTTCAAAAGTTTATCCCTCATTGAGCATTTCGGTATGCACAATTGATTTCCATTGAACAACAATCCCTCTTGAATCATATACTTTGTCCACTGGCTTTTGTCTCTCAGCATAGGATTTGCACATGCTTCATATGCTTCCTTGAAATATGTATCATCACAATACATGTCCTTAAGGTGTTCAAACCCCAAGGTCTTCACCTGAAATTCCTGTAGAATCAAGCATCTCATGCTTAGTGCATCAACAACTTTGTTAGCATTCCTAGCAATATGTTTTATGACAAAAGTAAAATTCTGCATAAACTCAACCCATTTTGCATGCCTCTGATTCAATTTTTCCTGTCTAGTTATGAATTGTAAAGCCTGGTTGTCGGTATACAAGACAAATTCATGTGGGACAAGGTAATGTATCCATTTCTTCAAGGCTTGAAATATGGAATAAAACTCCTTATCATACGTGGAGTATTTTCTCTTGGTCCCATTCAGCTTCTCGTTGAAATAAGAAACATGTCTATTATCCTAGCTCAAAACTGCTCCAATTGCAACTCCACTTGCATCACATCTCACCTGAAATGTCTTTTCAAAATTCAGCTAGACCAGAATTGGTCATTTTGTTATTTTCCCCTTCAGTATATTGAAGCTCTTCTCGGCCTCCTCTATCCATTTAAAAGACTTGTGATTTTTCTTTACGGTATCCATCATTGGCGCACAAATTACACTGAATTATCTGATGAACTTCCTATAGAAGCTTTCTAATCCATGGAAGCTCCTTACCTCAAACATACTCTTTGGTGGCGGCCATTCTTTGATTGCTTTCACCTTCTCTGAATCCATCTTCAGTTCATTTGAAGAGATAACAAAACCCAAGTAAATGAGTTTTGTCTTCATAAAAGAGGACTTCTTCAGATTTATCAACAGTCCCCTGTTGTAGTCTCCTCATCACTAATGTCAAATGTCTCAAATGCTCTTCTTTAGTTCTGCTAAAGATCAGTATATCATCCAGATATATAACCACAAACTTGCCAATGAAATCTTTTAGTATCTCATTCACCAACATCATAAAATTACTCGGGGCATTCGTTAAGCCAAATGGCATAACAAGCCACTCATACAAACCTTCATTTTGTCTTAAAGATTGTTTTCCACTCATCACCTTCTCTCATTCTAATCTAGTGATATCCACTTTTCAAATCTATTTTAGAAAAGAATTTTGCTCCACTTAAACAGTCCATTAAATCATCCATTCTTGGTAAAGGAAATCCGTACCTGATGGTGATCTTGTTAATGGATCTTGAGTTTGTACACATTCTCCATCCTCCATCCTTATTTAAACTCAACACAATTGGTATTGTGCATGGACTCAAGCTCTCTCTGACCAAACCCTTGTCTAACAATTTCTGGACTTGGTTCTTTACCTCCTCATTTTCTCGAGGTGTCATTTTTTATGTCGCTTTGTTTGGCATACTTGCTCCTGGTATCAAGTCAATATGGTGGTTGATACTTCTGATGGGTGGAAATGAGTTTGCAGCTCATCCACCACTATGTCAGCAAAATTATCCAACAATTCATGAACTTCTTCAGGCAAATCATCCCTTGAAGTACTTGTAAGGATAACTCTAGGTTTCCTCAGCACAGCAAGCTGCATCTCCTGTTCTTTCTTGACTTCTTTCAGGAGTTCCTTCCCTCTCATGAGAATTATTCTCATGTTGGCTTCTTATTTTACTTTATTCTCCTCTATTGGCAGCAACATGTGTGTTCTACCATTCTTCTCCAAGGTGTATGTATTCTTCCTCCCATCATGAATGAAATTCCTGTCAAACTGCAATGGTCTTCCCAACAAAATATGGCATACATCCATGGGAATTACATCACATAGAATTTCATCTTTATATAATCCTATCTTAAATTCAACCAAGCATTGTTTAGTAACCATTACCTGGTATCTTTTCTGCAACCATGAGACTTTGTAGGGCTTCAGATGTGCAGTTGTCTCCAGCTCCAATTTCTCCACCATCTATGTGGATACTAAGTTGTCAGTGCTCCCACTGTCAATGATCACCTTGCATACTTTGTCTTTAGTCTTGCAAGTTGTCCTCAATAGACTATTCCTCTGCACTGGATTTTCAACTTCTGCCTCTGGTTTTAAGAGAATCTTCCTCAACATCGGGGATCTTCCATCCTCTGCTCCTTCTTCTTCAACATCTCTTCTTTGTGCTTCTGAAATGTGAGCTTCACCTCCTCCTTCTTTCTTTTTCTCGGGACATTCCCAATACATGTGCCTTGTCTTTTCATAGGCATAGCATCTTACTTCTCCTCCTCCTCTTCTTCCTCTTCCTCTAGAAGAACTTCTTCCACCACCTTGTCTTCCTTGAGAACTTCCTCCTCTTTCTGAGTGACTATGTGGTTTCTCAATCTCATCATTAGACTTATGTGCCTTGTCATGGGTAACTCCCTTTCTTTTTTTTGGGTTTGGGCCTTTACCTCTTCCTCGTTTTCTTTGTTTTATGGCCAACTTATCCTCTGCCTTCAATGCAAACTGATAAGCATCCTCCACTATCTTTACCGACATCATGTTGAGCTCATCCTATATTTCATATCTCAAGAAATTCATATATATGGAAACTTTGTCTTCATCTCTCTCCCTTCGTCCAGTTCTAATGTTCAGCCTATAGAACTCCTCTGTGTACTCCTTAATTCTCATCCCCTTCTGTCTCAGGTTCTGCATCTTTCTGAACAGATTGATCTGATAATCTTTCGGCATGAACTTAGCCTTCAGCTTGGCTACCATTCTGTCCCAATTATTTATATTTTGTTTTCTTTTTCTTATCCTCACAGCCTGCAGTTCATCCCACCATAGTGTTGCATGTCCCTTTAGCCTGGTGAAATCCTATTTCACCCTTTTCTCTTCAGCGACCTCTTCATAGTCGAAATATTTTTCCATGGATCTCACCCAATCCAGTAGCTCTTCAGCATCTAAATTGCCTTCATACATTGGGACCTCTATCTTGGCTCTGCCTCCCAATCTAGCAACTGCTCTCAACAAGCGTTCTTTGGCAACATCCTCTCCTGCAGCTTCTTCGGATTTCACTTCATCGCTCTCTGCATCGTTGATGTCTCCAGCATCAGGTGCTCATCTCTGCATTGCCTCCATCACCTCTAATCTTGCATGAAGTTCTCGCATCTCCCTTTCTACAGCTTGATTGGCTAAAGGTGGTTTCTCTTGTCTCCTTGGTGGCATTGTGTTGACTTTCTGTCACACACAGAATACAACTTCGAGTTCTTTTATCTCCTCTCATTTCTCTGTTGTCTGCAAGCAAAAATTCGGCTCTGATACCACTTGATGCATACCCCCCTTCTCTCCTAAGGGCTGTGCGACCTCCTGGTCTAGGATCGATAAAGAAACTGAGTCTGATTGACTCTTTGGGTCTCTATTAGACCCCAAACCCACTTACACAGGTCCTTTCTCCAAATAAGCAGGTCGTATGAGACCTGTGGGTTCTCTCCTGAGCGTTGTTCAACTTCTACGCCAATCAAGCACTATCTCTTCTCTAGCTACGCTCCTTCCTTCTTGTGACCATGGCTATAACCACTCGCCTAACTCAAAAGGTGTTTCGCGATTTCATGTACCGGGTCTTCGCATGTGAGTCACCCCAACTCTCCTCACCTTAGAAATCTCGACAAGAGCCTAGAGCGTGCTAGCCCCTCTATTCTCCTTCACCGATCTGACCCTTCTCTATGACCATGGGCCAATATTTCAAGCGCTTCGTGATTTTGTGTTTCACGAAGCTCGCTTGCTCGTCCTCCCGAAACCCGAACTTGCGATTTTCGCTTGCTTGATCAACGGTCCACAATCCCCATGATCCAATGGTCCTGATCTCATTTTCGTGTTTCAGGAAGTTGGAGGATCATTCACCTCCCTTCTCCTGATATCTGAACTCCTGATATCTCCCTAGACAATCAACGGCCCATGCTCTCCTCGATCAAGCGTGCCTCAAAATATTTTTCCGACACTGAGTTAAGGAGTTCTTCAAAATATCTGTCATAACTGCCAGCGTTGAGATTTCGTACAGATTCCCAAATGCTGAGAGGTCCTACTCTGCGTGCTTGCAAACGTTGCTCCTGCATCAAAAATGCATCCAATAAACAAAGGTCCAGGGTAGGGCACTCCATGAAATGTGTCCAACATTCCTCCTCCAATGTCCTCTGATGCTCCAACACTCCTACTTAATCCATGTGTATCTCTAGTTCAACCTCACATACACAATCATTTCTCAACCCAATCCATCCTTCAGTCAAATACAAGCCTCCATGCAAGTGACCAAGTGCCCCCATTCCATTTAGGACTCAATTCCCTCATCCAAGATGCCCAAGAATCCTCCAAGGTAACTCATCCCCTATAGCAAGCAACCAAACTCCATGTGTGTGCCTCGTGAGGAAGTCACCAAGCTACATAGGTCTCCAACCTCCTAATTAGGAAGTGTGCTACATAAGCATCAAGTCAAGGAATGGAAATCCATGAGAATAATATCTTCAATGTGAATGTTCGTCACAGTACAAGAAAAAATAGTCAACACACCATGAACCCCACATCACATGAAGCACCCCCAAGATTGGTGTAAACACTTTTAGAGTAACCCCAAAAGCTAATACTTCCATAAGTGGGCCATTGTAGACTCAAGTGGAAAAGAGATAGGTAAAATGACCAATAAATAACCAAGTAAAAGCCCTATCAACTCCCATTACTCACACATGTGGAGCTAAACACAAAAATATAGGGGGTAGTGTACAATCTGGAAAAAAATCTGAAAACAATGGAAGAAAAGTCTTACTCATGACTACTTTGCTCGATAATGCACCAAGAGAGCAAAGTACAGCAGGATACATGTCCATAAATATTTTTGGGAAAACAAATGTAATGTCTTATGTCTAGCACATTTAGAGAACACAATAATCTATATGTGGAGAGTGTGTTTCTTAGGATTGTCATATCTTGAGAGTAACAAGAAACTACATTTTAATGTTGGAATTTTTCCTCCACTAAGGTTTACTCCAAGGAAAATCATGTGTTTTTTTTTGCTACAATAATAAATATTTTCAATGCATGTCCATCTTTCTTTCTATAGATAGTATTTAACAATAAATGGAATGAATGAGCACTTGTTTGGGGCATTAACATCAGAAGTGATAGTAGCATAATATTTCTTTCCACTTAAGATATTTTTTGGGAAATGTTAAGAGGCATAGCTTCATCAGTTTTTCGATCAATTTAAAAAGAAAAAATGATTTAAAAGTTAATTTGTAGTTGTAATTTCAAGATGTACATGTATATTTAGTTTGTGTTATTATTCATTCATTCATTCATATACTCACCTTGTATTCTATATATTTTCAAAGGAAATCATAGCAATAAAGACAAAGATCGTTCAAGAAAATATTGATAGGGATGTCCAAAAAAGTGTGCAAGATGAAGATGTGGACAATCATGATGCGTTGAGAACCAATCCAATAATGGAGTGCAACAAATATATATATATATATATATATATATATATATATATATA
>ML783632.1:132966-157883 GCA_009831015.1 Picea engelmannii | reverse complement strand
ACAAACTCAACGCAGAAGACTAGAAAAGAAGCAAATAAAATTATGTGAGAAACATGTTCCATTTCTGGAACTATTGTACTCAATGTTCTTCTTTTTATATTATACTTTTCAATTAGTCATGATTGTTTTAATAATTTCTTAGGTTTAAAGAGGAGCAATCATATACTCCTCTAATTAACATTAGACTGAATAAATATTGTGACTACATGTTGTACCACCAATATATGATCCATAAGTCATTATTTTGTAGCTATGTTTCAATTGGTGCAACATGTGATGTTTAATATATAAACCTCATTATGTGTAAACTTGAGTAAAATATAGAATGGAGACAAATTATAATTTAGTCACTTTAGGTATGAGACAGGGCCTTGAAGCAATGTGTTAAACACACAAATCAATGGAGGTTCTATAGGTAAGTATATTAGTAAAGGCATATAATTTTTCATAGTAGGTAAATAAGTAATTAACTTTAATTTATATGTTTGTAGATGAAAAAATGGACATTGGTCAACTTAAAATGGAAGAGATTGAAGAAAGAGTATGCAATCATGTTTTCTCTATTATTCCCCTCACCCTCATATATGGCAGTGGGGAGAACAATAGAGAACATATTCAACTAATATGAAAATAACTTATCCAATAGGTAAAGAAAGCAACTCTGGTAATTTCTTAGGTTCAAATAGGAGCAATCATATACTCTTCTAATTAACATTAAACTGAATAAAGATTGTGACTACATGTTACCACCAATATATGATCTATAAGTCATTATTTTGTAGCTATGTTTCAATTGGTGCAACATGTGATGTTTAATATATAATCCTTGTTTTGTGTAAACTTGAGTAAAATATAGAATGGAGACAAATTATAATTTGGTCACCTTAGGCATGAGACGGGGCTTTGAAGCAATGTGTTAAACACACAAAGCAATGGAGGTTCTATATGTAAGTATATTAGTAAAGGCATATAATTTTCCACAATAGGTAAATAAGTGATTAGCATACTCTTCTAATTAACATTAGATTGAATAAAGATTGTGACTACATGTTACCACCAATATATGATCTATAAGTCATTATTTTGTAGCTATGTTTCAATTGGTGCAACATGTGATGTTTAATATATAAACCTTGTTCTGTGTAAACTTGAGTAAAATATAGAATGGAGACAAATTATAATTTGGTCACCTTAGGCATGAGACAGGGCTTTGAAGCAATGTGTTAAACACACAAAGCAATGGAGGTTCTATATGTAAGTATATTAGTAAAGGCATATAATTTTCCACAATAAGTAAATAAGTGATTAACTTTAATTTATATGTTTGTAGATGAAAAAATGAGCATTGGTCAACCTAAAATGGAAGAGCTTGCACACATAACATGTAATTCAACTAATATGTAAATGAATTACTCAATAGGTAAAGAAAGCAACTCACACCATGATGAATGGCATAGATTTTAAGAGATTTTAAGTGTGCAATATTCCTTTATCATATATCAAAATGTTTGAATTGAAAAATTGTATATGTTTTCAAAACTCAGATTTTTCCCTTTTGTTTGCTAGGGTTTATCAAACTATTGTATTGGTGAAATAAAATGTTATTATTTAATATTTTTTTATTCCTTATTTTCATAAAACATTTCACTATGGTTTATCAAACTATTGTAATGGTGAAATAAAATGTTATTATTTAATTTTTTTATTCCTTATTTTCATGCAACATTTCATAACATACTTTGATTCATGTTATGTACATTCATGATCAAATTTATTTTAATGATTGACAAAAAAAAATGATTTAATTAAATCAGAAAATATTAATTAATTATTAAAACTTTTTAATAATATATTAATAATTTAATTGTTATTAGAGACCTCAAGTTGATGAGGTGATTCATTTCGTATGGCGTTTTTCTAGATATCTATGTTGAAGCATTTTATATTGACATGTCAGGTCGCTCTTCGTAGCCCTTCATTAGGATGTGAATTGTGATAACATTGCATATTTTCTAGCTTATACATGTACATTAATGTTTCATTTAAAGCACATGTCATATTTATTAGTGTTATTGTTGAAACCCTAGCCAACAACTATATTTATTCTATGGATGATGGGTGACCAATTATGATTTAAATTCAATCCATCATGTTTATTGAGATTCATTGTGTATTTATCAATCTCAACTACTTCTCGCAAATGCCTCTTGGTATAGTGATCAATGATAGCCATGATTTCAGCCTCTTCTATGCATATGTGATGCTTCATGGCATCAAAAAAATATTATTCACCCTATTATGTCAACAATCCCCATCATGTTCACTAATTCATTTTTTCTATAAATTTATCATTTTCTCCAATGTATTATCATCCATGGATATAGTTGATGTGATACATGTAGAAATTGTCAACGTAGGGCAATTAATGTAAATTCATAAATTTCACCTCTCACTTGAGTTTTCCTAGATCTAACCCCTATGAACTTTCACCCTTAGGGATGATCTAAAATATTAATTTGCAACATTAATGTTCCACTACTATTCAACCCAATTTCACCAAAAAACACAAGAGATTAGATACCATACAAGTGTACTTCAATACCACAATGCTACATCCCTTGGGGCACAATTTTCAAGGCATATAATAGATTTGAAATGTCATATTATAGTACATTATAACAACAACAAAATATGTTATTTTATGCTCAATATGTGTGTTAAATCACTTAACCAATTTACTTGTATTTTATGTCAAATCAAAATGAACAATTAGTGTTGAAATCTACTCAATCAAAAAGATAGCATAAGATGAAAATCAAATATGCAAGTACTCAATATTTGGATAGCTAGAAACTTTGTATATGTGTGTGTGTGTGTGTGTGTGTGTGTGTGTAAAAACTACATCTTTACTCTTAAAAGGGCTCGTATCAGACTCACCCAAGCTAAATATGAACTTATCTGGGGGGCAAAGGTGATGTGAGGTGTTTACACTGCTAAACTTGAGTATGAAGCCTTAATTGGACCAAGCTTGGAGGAAGATGTTTGACGATGGAAAAAGATGTGTAAAGTGAAGGTGTCACCAAACACTATATTTGTAATGTGGATAGAACTAAAGAATAAGGTTCTCAAGTGGGAGATGATGAAGAAAAGGGGTAAAGTTGGCCCAGGAATTTTCCTTTTATGTTGGAACAGTGATGAGTTAATTGAACATCTTTTCTTGTCTTGCACCTTCTCTCAAAAAATCTGGAACAATATGGAAGACCATTTAGGTCTATCGAACCCTTTGAACAAGGAATATTTGGAAGGTTTCTTTTCAATTTGATTTTGGAAAAAGGATTTGAAGCCCCTTAGGGCTATCCCATATTTGACCCTTTGGGGTATATGGTTGGCTTGCAACTTGATTATGTTTGAAGGTAAATGTGTCCCTGATTTTAAGGTTTTTTCTCAGGTTTTGGGATTGTTTCTTTTTTATAAGTCAATTACAGGAACAAAGCCTCTAAGAGTTAAAGGTGAGCTAAATGTGGATAGAACCTGGCCTTGTATTTTCTTCGATGGGGCTTGTAATGATGAAATCTATGGTTGTGGAATAGTTCTTCATCTAGATGAAAGGAATTGTTTTTATCTCAAATCAAATGTTGGAAGGGGAACCAAGAACTACCATTGAATTCATGGCTTTCTACTTGCTCATAAAGTTTACTATGTAGAAGGGTTTGGTTTCATTTCAAGTTCTTGTTAATTGGAGATTTCAATATTGTAATAATGTTTTATCTAACAAAACCCATTTGCACAATATCATATTGTTTCCTCTAGTTGAATAGATATAGGAAATTTCATGAAGGTTTACAAAGATTCTGTACAAGTACATTTATAGAGAAATGAACACAAATGCAGATAGGATCTCAAAGGAGGGAATACAACTACATGGAAATCAAGAAATTATATAGGACTTTGCAGAAAGGGAGGGCATGGTCTGCCAACAATTGCAGCTATAGGACTTATAATCTTCTTGTATGACAAAGATGTTATTGTATGAGCTGAAAGTGTTTCTTGGTTGTTGTATAAGGTTTGTGTTTCTTAGACTATTTATGGGTCCAAAAGGACTATGATAGAAGTGTCAAATCACATGTTGAATTTATTAATGTTCATCTTGAATATAAATATGTTCTTTTCCTGGGATATATGAAGTACAAGTACATACCATAATTTTATCAAAAATTCTATGCATGTCAAGCTTTCCAAACCCTATCAAAGAAAACCATAGAAAACCCCAGCCAACAACTCCTCCAACTTGGAATCAGTGCTAACCAAATATATTTACTCGACCAAAGATCCTCAAAAATCTAGCATCGACACCAACAAGTCCTCCTTGGCACATGCAAGATGCCTCATCTTCTCCTCCACAACAAGCATAACAAGTAGCACTATAATTTCCAAACACCAAAGAAACATAATCTTGTCTCAGAAAAGCTACAAGATATAATGCTACTTTTACCCTTCTAAGGTTTATCACAAACCCTAGCTTCTTTGATTCCTTAGTGTAAAACCCTAACCCTATATTTTTCCTTGAACTTCTTCAAAGAACATAGCGGCCCGAAACAAAGAAAGATAATACAATGAAGAATACCAAAGAGAGAGACTAGAGTGCTCCATTCATCACATATCTAACACAGGTGTGTGATGAATGATTTTATGAAAATACTCTCCTTCCTCTAATTATATGATATTTAAGGGAGGTCAACAAGTGAATCCACATATGTGGGTCACAATTTTTTGCAAGCAAAAATGGTCTCCATAGACCCTCAATTAAGAAATAATATTGATTTAGGTTCTTAGCACTTTATGGAGGGATTAAAACCTTGATCAAGAGTATAAATCCATAATCATTGGTTTAATTCAAAAAGGGCCTCAATCGAAGGCTTCTAGAATCCCTCCATCAGGGCATTTTAAAACCCTCGACCAGGGGGATTAAAATTTCATAAACCTTTCATAGTTTTGTAGGTTTTGTGGATCTGCAACCTGTAGGAGGTGAAAACCCTTCATCTCTTCCATGGAAGGTGGAATTATATAACATCCTCATTTTAATCCCTTGATCAATTTGTAATAAAACATAATTAGTGATAGTCCCCAAGGTGTAGGACAGTCGATGACAGAGTGTGTTGTTAAGGCACTCCCTGATGTTAAAGTCACCGGTTTGAAACCTGTGGGGACAAAAAAATCCATCCATGTTAAGGGTTGGTGTGGCTCAGGCCGGGTGCGATCCTCAGTTGATTTTGATGGCTTATATTCCCCTGAGTCATGGTTTCTCAGCCACAGGCTAGTCCTGCAGGTCACGGACAAACTAGCAAACAAAAAAAAAAAAAACATAATTAGTGATGGTATAATCTCATCATAGAGATATTATTACCATGCCATGGTAATATAAACATTGTAAATGTATTATTGTTTAATAAAGAGAAGCTTAACCAGCTAACTAATGGGTGGAGCACTAGCTCTAGCTATGATACCACGAGAGGGAATAGTGAGGGGGCATAGAAGGTTGTCATCATGATAAGGAGTCCCAAGTCACCCTTTCTAAAGTATTTTGGGAATAATTAGTTGATTCTTCTTTTCCTAAATTCAAAGAAAAATCAGTTAATGAGAGGGGGTGATAGTTGAACAACCAACCACCCACAATGAATACAGGTATGGAGGACTAGATGGGCAGTTGAAGACTGTCAACCAGGGTACAACAAGTACCCATCTCAATTACCAAGGTTGACCCACAATTTACTCCTGATAGAATAAAGAGGAGAACATATCGATAACCTTCTCAGGGGAAGAAGGAAAGAGACGCACGGGATGCGTGCAGAAGAGGACAGAGAATCTGGGAGACTAGACGTAAGAGGAGAATGTAGGAGCAAGAAGGAACAAGGAATGTGCAGAGGATGTTGGAGAGTTTTGAGAGCTAGGGGAGATCCCACAAGCAGAGTAAATAGACAGATCCAGAGAGTTTATGTGGTTGGATAAAGAACTCAAACCTGACTTGAGCTGAGAGGGACATGATCTTGATGCGTGTGGAGTAATGGAGGGACTCCCTTGTGTTGAGAAAAAATCCAGTTGGAAAAGCATCTGAGCAACCTCATGGAGGCCCTGGGCATGGTGGATGTAGAGGGTTTATGTAAATAGGTTGTTGTGAAGGAGAGTGGTCTTCACGTTGTCGATTTCTCTGAGATATTGAATGTTCCTCTGGTGGTAGCATGGCCCAACACGGGGGTGGCTTACTAGCAAAAGTGACATAGTAGTAGAGCCTACAATTGGGTGGAAAGGCGCTCACCCTCAGTCAGTTGGTTGGTTGACATCTTGTAATAGATAATTTTTCGGTGGGATCTTGTATATGCTCTGTAATATATGTAACTATGCATGCTTGTGTAATTAAATAGAATTGTATAGTTATGAGATGAGAATTTGATGATTTATGAGCACAGTACTCTTTAATGGTTAATTTCTCCTAGAAAACTGAAATGCATGGAAAGGAAAATCCATGGCATGTTCTTTACATGTTTAGTAACCTATGTTTCTGGTTATTTCCTATTGAGGGTATAAGACAAGTATCTTAAAGTTTATAGCTAGAGTCCTTAAGTATTTCAAGGACGACATGTGGAAACATGGTTGTTGGCCAAGGGATTAAAGAGAGGTGCTAAGCTGGAAGCTGATTTCAGAAGAATGTATTCGGGACCCTCTATTTCTTTCACACTTTTGTAATGGAATGACTTATGGAAAACCCAAGATCTGGATCATTTAGCAAGTTATATAGTCGACGAAAACAGGAAAATCCATATACAAGCTATGGAATGAAGTCGGATCTAGATATTCCTTAGCACACAAGCGGCTAAGAGGAACCACAACGATAGGAGAAGTTGTCTTCCTCAACAACTTGTAAATGGAGCATGGTGATGGAACCGCGACAATAGAACCCTTATGCAAGAACATGATACTCTTATGGTCTCTAAACTTCGGAACGGAGAGGAAAGATTAACGATCATATAGTTTTAAGCCTAAAATAAATCTAGACCATTAGATCAGAGAAGATCTTGGCCTTTGGATTTGGTGGAGTACTGGAGACCCTGTTAAAGATCAGTTAATTTGGGAACCCGCAATGATCTAGACCATTGATCTAGGAAATAACCCAGCGTATGATCTATCGAACGAGTATGTTGTTTCGGAAGGGCCATATGCGGAAGAGAATGCCACGTCAGCAATTGATGACATAAGTTCCATGTCAGTTGCATGACAGGTGGAGACTCATCATAGGGTACACATCAACAAGGAAATATGAATGCATGAAGGTCGTGTGGCAGTGGGGTGAAGTTAGGACCTGCAGTTGCCAATGGTAAGTGTCAAGAGGAATAGACCAAGTGCCAAGAATAAATCTTGACCGTGCCATGGGCGTCAAGATTAGATCCTGACCGTCTATTGGAAATTGAAGGTCGGGAAGGCCTGTTCAAGAGACTATTTCTGGAAGGCATGTTCAAGAGATCGTTTTTGGAAGGCCTAGTTTGGGGAAACTTGTTGAAGAGGTGAGCCGAAGGAATGAGTCTGATAGGATTTCGAGCTTTGGGATTCAGAAGAATCATGAAGAGTGGTAATTTCGTTAATTCATCAATCCGATGGGAGTTCTTCGAAAGGGCGTCTCTAATAGGATTGCGGGAGACAGTTTTCGAGAAGACTTGAAATTTGTATGGAATGAAGTCTGGTGGAGGAACATCAATAGTATTGTGGGTTTGGACCCTCAGAAAGAATTGTGTAAGTGGTGAACCCATGTTCCAAAAAACTTTGTGTAAATGGATATGTTTGATAGTATTGTGGGCATTAGATTTTAAAATAATCCTTGAGCAAGCAAAAGTTGTCATCTCGATGGGGATTTTTGAAAGGGGGAAATCTGATAGTCTTGCGAATCGCGGACTGTAGAGAAAACCTTGTGTTTGCAGTGTTGTGACATCTCGATAGTGTTGCGGGAAGGAGAGTCCAACAAGGGAAACCCCATAGCTTCATGAGTTGCAGACTATGTGAAGAATTGTGAGCATGATAAGGCAGATAGTCAAATGTTGTGAGCCTGACAATAAGAGCCCAATAGCCTTACGGATTATGTCTGATGGGTTGAAGCATTAAGGGTTCGATGCCCAAAGAAAAGAGCCACGTAGGATATGGCACACTGGCAGGGCCCACGTGGGTATGATGATGTCATCATGTATATGATGTGCAAGGACTTACAAAGGACATAACTTGTTGTTAGGAGCTCGAATTTCAACATAGTTTTAATCATTGGAAAGATCTTAAGGAGAAGAATTGGATTTTGATCTCAGAACCGAGAAAAGAGTTATGGTCTGTAAGAGAAGTTAGAAGGAAGAGAGGGAGAGAAATTTGTGTACATTCCACCACCCTAAGGAGGATTAGGGGGTCGGGTGTGTTACACAACCTTGGCTCTTGTAGGTTAATCATTGAATCCTCTATCCATTGGCTTATAATTTTCACATTCTGAATTTCATACTATAATTTTTATTTTTATTTTTCTATAACTTATACAAAAAGAAGTTCTCCCAAGTAGTGAAATCCCCCATAAAGAAAAAATAAGTATCTTAAAAATTGCACAACCAAAAATTAGAAAAAATGTTTGAGCTACCCCTGGATGCTTACTCTTCAAAAGAATATTTTTGTTTTTTGGTTTTGTATAAACAAAAGAAGAAGAAAAATTGTTGGGAACACAAAGGTGTATAAAATGTTATTAAAATATTGATTACTCACCTTGGAAAAATAATTAAAAATATAATATTCCAAAAAAAGGTGGGATACATTATGTTTTGAGTAAATATTACTCATAATTTTTTTTTAAATTATAAACATTGAATTAGTTGTTGGGAACAAAAGTCACTGGTTAACTTTTCCAAAAAATTGCAAGGACAAATCTATAATTAAATTCAAATTTGACACATTAAATAACATTAATTTTTTGGAAAACATATTCTTAGAAAGATAACACAATTCCTAAAAATTGTTTTTATTGCACATCAAAATTCATTCACAAGGCTTATATGAGGAGGGCTTCAATTTAAAAATATGTCACCATGTTCACTACAAAGTGAGACAAATCTTCATGGGTTCGCCCCACTGAGGATATAAAGTGGACCTAACCCACTACAAGCAACCTAACTACAAGAAGATAGGCCCACATGTGAAATACTCTAACTCTAGGTGACACATGTCAAGCTCCAAGGAATCTGCGTCCAACACTCCAATGCTTATCCTAAACCATGTACTCCTATGAATCCACCCCACCTACATGATCACTCCTCAACACAAGTGTCCTCAAGTTAGTACAAGCCTCCATGCAAGCAATCAAGTGTGTCCATGCCATCTAGGACTCAATGCCCTCCTCCATGATGACCAACACTCCTCCAAGGCAAGTCATTCTCCAAGAAAGCCACCCACTCTCCATGTGTGCATCATGAAGAATGTCATAAAACTCTCTAGGTATCCAATTTTGCAAGGAAGAATGTCACACAAGCATCCATACAAGGTATAATGATAAATTAGCAAGCCACCTCCCATGTATATGTCCATGGCACAACCAAGGGTCATCCATACACCATGAACCCACATCACATGAAGCACCCCCAAACATGGTGTAAACACTTCCATAGTAACACCAAATGATAGCACTACCTCATTACGAGAAAAGTGTTTTCACCAACACCTACATTCTCCCTTTGCAACTCAACCAAACCTACCATCTACAAATTTGAACCTACTACATTCTCATAATCAACCACTAATTTATAAAAAGAGACCATCGCCCAAACATCATTGTCCTCCATGAAGGCATCACACTTTGCATCCTCAAAACAAAGGCGTTGTCTAGATATTCTACAAAATGGTTTTTTTCGTCGAAATCCGACGATATAAATTTACAGGAATCACTATTTTTTGTTGTTCAAAATCCATTTATGAATGCAGAAATGGATTCAGCGTGCTGAAAAAACCCTGGGGCACTCGAATTATACAGAATAATCACTCAAATCTACAAATCTAACAATTTCTCATCGAATTTTGGACAAATGTCACTGAAAAAAATTCTCATTTCGTAGAACGTTTAGCCTATGGCCAAAACAAATGGAAGGCTCACAAACAAAAGAATCCAACACAACATGGTTAACATACTCCTAGGAGGTATACTTGCCCTCACTAAATATCTATGTGCTCCTTTATACTCTTGTGTTTCTAGCAATGTTTGGATAAGCCATCTATGTACTAGAGTAGAAGGTACGGGCATATCCACCCCCAATGTTAATTTCCTGAATAGATCTGAAGATAAATTTCAAAATAACCAAGAATCTCAACAAGAATAAGCCAAATCATTCACCAAATATTGAACACAAAAAACAGAGAAACCCTTGAGGTAGGGTAACACCATATATTAATCCTTAGGAAGCATAACACTCATCAAGCAATGCTTGATACATTCACAATATTCTTCACTATATTTCATTACATTGCTTACATTTCTTTTTATATCTCTCTCTATCTCCTAGGAACCTTCTAGAGAGTCTTCTCACATTTATTATATCTAACTACCATAATAAGTTTTTATTAATATAATGGACCTAGTCCACCTTACATTGAATGACCACATTATCATATATTAAATGGCTTCCACCTTACATTGAATGACCACATTATCATATATTAAATGACTTCCACTAATAATGCATAACCACATTTCCATAAGGTACCTCCCTAGGTACCCCATATTACTTCCCTAGGTATACTACATTATATCCCCCTTCACATGTTTCATCCTCGAAACACGAGAAAAATCCATACAATATGACTAGCTAAGCAATGTAGCCAACGGTTACTAAGTACGACCATCCATTCATCCCAATGGAAGTCGAACAAGATGCCCATATGTTGTCTTGCCACCCTGATCTTTCTCTACATCACGTCGGGGTTGCCATGGGATTGTTTTTGTAGCCCAATCTCTTCTCGTAGTGCTAGGAGTCCTCCATGCACCTTCTCTTGATTGTTTTCCTTTCCGGTTCCCTACTGTGCGTAAATGTGTTGATTGTCACGCCCCTTCCTGGATAATTGTTGTGTCTCTATATGATGTGGATGACGATATAAAACAATTGTAGGAATTTGTTCATTTTTCTTCAAATATGCAACACATTGTGCCTTTGAGTCAATGGCCTCCTTAGCTTCTTGATTGTGTCATTCATGTGGTTTTCCTTCATCTCCTTCTGTAGACTCTGACTCTGATTCAACTTCGGGCTCGAAAATAACTTCTTTGTTGGCCTCTGTGGGCCCATCTTTCTTATTAAGACACACATCCTGCAATGTGATTTTATTTTTCTTGTACCACAACTTCAAAAACTTATTTTACACATTAATACTAATGGTACCCATTGATTCTATCCAAAGATATCCCAAAACAATATCCACTTCATCCATATCCATAGCATAAAAATCTGAATGCAACACATATTTATCCATACCGAGATTCAAATCTTTAAAAAATTTCACATTTTTATACTCACCCTATGTGCTTTGAATATCCTTTGCAGGAACTTGCAGTCGATTAACCAACTGAACATTGATAAAATTATGCATACCACTAGGGTTAATAGAAACAATAACTTTCTCCTTATGAATACAACCATAAATCTGTAATATAGAATTTCCACATGAAAATAAACCCTTGATGCTCTCTTCATCCTTACACTTTGTATGAGACCACTTGTCTAAAATTAATTTTACATATGCTTCATCAGAAAGTGTCATCAACTCATTGTAATTAAATGAGTTCCACCATATGTGAGCATCGTCTTGGAAACCATAGTGTAGACATATTCTCCAACGATCTTTCCATGACGACTTTTGATATTGTATATATTCTTCAATACTAGGGCTATCATCTTTTCCTGTAAAAAACATCTTGCTTAGAGAAATCTTCAGCAAAAACTAGGGTTTATAAAATAATTTACTATGCAAATCGTGCGGTTTGTTTTGGAAAAACCCTGAAAATGACCGAATTTCAAATGCTCATAACTTCACCTTCCGGAGTTTGTTTCGACTGAATGTTTTTTTGAATTTGGGTATTTTTCCGAGAGGAATTCAAAAATCCAATTGTTTTGGCCAAATTATGCTCATAAATTTTCAGATCTGAACCTGAAGTGTGCCGCCCTCTTTTTTCTTAGAAAAAAATTTGCAAAAAGTGCCAAACAATTATCCCCTTCTTTGGCCAAGGAAAGTGCTCTGATACCACTTGTTAAGTACCTGAATAGATCTGAAGAAAAATCTCAAAATAAACCCACAATATCAACAAGAATAATCCAAACCATTCACCAAATACTGAACACAAGAAATAGAGAAACCCTTGAGGTAGGGTAACACCATATATTAATCCTTAAGGAATGATAACACTCCTCAAGCAATGTTTGATACATTCACAATATTTTGCACTATATTTCATTACATTATTTACACTTTATATAGCTCTTTCTTTCTCCTAGGAACCTTCTAGAGAACCTTCTCACATTAATTACATTTAACTACCATAGTGGGTATTTATTAATATAGTGAACCTAGTCCATCTTACATTGAATGACCGCATTCTCATATATCAAATGACTTCCACCTTACATTGAATGACCACATTCTCATATATTAAATGGCACCCACTAATAATACATAACCACATTTCCATTGGGTACCTCCCTAGGTACCCCATATTACTTCCCTAGGTATACTACACCCAATCTCACCTCATCCACAGTCGAATCTAACTTGTCTATAACCTTTAAATTAGAGTCTAGAATGGTAACCCCCTCACTACCTTCAATCTCTGAAGGAGACACCTATGATCTACAAGACCTTGCATCCTCATCAAACTTCACATCTCAACTCAAGACAATGTTCCACTATGTTGGAATGTAGATCTTGTAAGCAATGAAAGTCTCATTGTATCCAACCACACAAGATGTTATCACATCTAGATCCTCAAAAACAACATTGATCACCTATGAATCTGAAGGAACATAATTGTTGACCATTAGCGACCTACCAAACTCCATCTTCCCTCAAGTCAACATCATGGGCCAAAATATTTAGATGCCATAACATGAATTGTTTAGTGTCCAAGGTATAAAATTGGAAGCACCATCCGATTATCACACTCTGTAAGACTAAGAGTAGTCATGTTGCAAATATAAAACACACCTCAAAGAAAAATTAGCAACAAACAAAATAGATCAACCTTACAGTGACTCAAACACTTCTTCCAACCATCCTAGGGTATCACACCCAAAAACCTAGAGTCAAGCACCACTCCCAAGTACAATATAGCTAAAACATCTAACTCACTCTTCACCAAGAGAACAATTTAAGTCCAATCAGCTATGATACCATGTAGAAATTTTCAATGTAAGGAAATTAATGCAAATTCAAAAATTTCACCTCAATTGAGGTTTCCTGGATCTAATCCTTTTGAACTTTTAGCCTTATCAATTATCCTAGATATTAAATTATAGCAATAATATTTCATTTCTCTTCAACCCAATTTCACCCTATAGTCCAAGAGAATAAATATCATGCAAGTGTACTTCATTTATCTCCCTTTCATTCTTCTAGTTTCATTGGGCAAGATTAAGCACTAAAGCATAAAAGGATCAATAAATCAATTGTAATATTTCCTATCTTTTGTTTCCTACTTTTCTAAGCTAGTTTAAAATGGTTAGATCAAACCTCTCTTACATAACCAATAAACACACATAAATCTTCCCCTTAGATCACATAAGTAGAAATGTTTAATTAACCTTGATCATCATTCTTCCCTTACCTTCCATTTCCTTAGGTTTTTCCTCGAAACTAAGTGATCACTCCATCCCTTTTCTAAGCCTCATTTTTTATGCATAGTACCCTTCACCATTGTCATAGACAAAGTAGAAAAGTTGATACCCTTAGGTTTCTTACATCAGGTTTATATGTCAAATCACTAAGCTTCAAAGTTACAATTCCTTTACTTTATGACTCGATTTTATTTTTCAAATTTAGTTGGAAGGTAATTATGAAAAAAAAAATAAGGAATTTTGAAATGCAAGCCCTCAATTTTGTAGAACCAACCTCATATTTGTAATACTTAGGACTCTAGTATGTTAAAAGCATAATTCATTATCAAAAAGAGTTCCTTGCAAAGGAAGACCAATGTGAGACTAATATGAGCTACTACACATGTCAATTTCCATAGGCCAAAAGGTCTTCACAAAATCATCAAAGATATCTACAACATAACAAACTAGGATCTTTCCATACAAAAATTGAACATGTTGAAAAGCTTATGTTATCAAGAGTTTCACCAAGAATGATTGCCAAATCACTCTAAATGTGGTGAGCAATATTACTAGAGGGGCATGTTGTCCCAACCTACATTTTTGCCCTTCTTGAACTTACAAATATGGCATAACTGCTAATGAATAACAATGTCAAATGGCCTTCTAGAGTTCATTGAATTTTGTTATCCAACTAGCAATCAATCAACTATGACTAGGTCACCGACAATAGAATCAATGGACTGTCACAAATGCTAAACAATGAACCCATCGTGGAGGGATAGTTTGTTAGTAAAACAAAGGTGATTTTATTCCCCACCAAGGTTCAAATTCCCCCTAGAGACATGTTCAACCCTTACATGTCAAGATGCCTGCATAAGCGAGTCATTTATTGTGGTCAAGGCCAAGTGCAAGTCCCAAGCAATTTTGGTAAAATAGATGACCCCTCAAGTCATCGTTGCTTAGGTAATCGAATAATGGCTTTCATAGCTAGTGAGATGTATATGCTTTTTGCAATATCCCATGATGGGCATTGTCACTTGTGTTGGCTACTTGAACCACCCGAAAAGACTCATATCTTGTAATACATCTTCTATCTTTGCAATTCATATATTGGTGATAATTGTTTGCACCTCGAACTCAATCCACTAGGGAAACAAAGATACACTAGCAACCATGAAAATGCCTACTTTGAGACTCTTCTTAAACCAATACAAAGATCTTCCATTCCATGCATACTAAGTAGAACCTTAAAAGGGTAAAATTCTCCTAATAATTATGGAAGAGAAAGTGATGACTTTGATATTACTAATGGCAAAATGTCACCAACTTATTTGATGGCTAAGGTGACAAGAAGCATAATCAACCACTGCATAAATTAGTCTTCTAAAATACAATGTAACCAAGGTGCATGTGCATGCTCCTAGATTGCACACAACTAACATGGGTACACACACCTTGCACTCAATGCAAACTTAGTTGTATTTTCCATGCACCTATGTGCAAGACAATGCACTGCATCTTATTGAGGGACACAAACCACAAACCACATCCCCTTAATGGGATATGGGACGTATTACTTATTATGGTGACACTATCAACCCTTTCACTGGGGTCAACACTCCCAATGATAAGATCTTGTCATGGGGCACATTGACTCTGTAACAAGATCTAGAGTTGGGAACTACCCCTCCCCACTATTAGTGAAAAAATTCATAAAAAAGCTCTATTATTGGGGGCATTAACCACATAATAGAACATGTGATTCCTCCTGGGAGGTTACAAGTTCGAATCTAGATGGGTCAAAGTATGTACACCTACGTAGTGAAATGGTTAAGGCAACAAGAAGCATAATCAACCACCCTGTGAATGTCTTCTAAAACACAATGCAACCAAGTTACATGTGCATGCTCCTAGATTGCACACAACTAATGTGGGTACACACCTTACACTCGATGCAAACCTGGTTGTGTTTTCCAAGCACCTAGGTGCAAGACAACACACCCCAACTTATCAAGGGACACAAACCACATCCCCGTAATGGGATATGGGACATATCTCATATTATGGTGACACCACCAACCCTTTCACTAGGTTCAACACTCCAAATAATAAGATCTTGTTATGGGAGACATCGACTCCATAACAAGATCTAGAGTTGGGAACTACCCCAACCCACTATTGCTGAAAAATTTCATAAAAATGATCTATCAATGGGGGAATTAACCACATAACAGAACATTTGTTTCCTCCTTGGAGATTACAAGTTCGAATCTAGAGGGGGTAGAGTATGTACACCTATATAGACTACGTAGTGAAATCGTTGTGCAAAGCAGATCCCTTCTCCCACAAACAAAGGGTTGCATATGTCAATTCGGCCTCTAGCCAGGTTGTAACCCTAAAATTAGATTATTAATATTATATTATTAACATGTTATATGTGTGTGAGAGATGAACCCTTTCCCCAAGCACCCCACACCAAATTTTAAAAATAGCACCAACACAACCTAGCTACAGAGTTACCCAGATGCAAGCACCTCGTGATTTTGGGGATTTGGCATTAACCATAATGACCACTTACATGCAATTGTAAGTGCATTGAGGGGAGGAACCCTTAAGGTTTTTATATAAATAAAAATATTTTGTTCAGGGAAAAAAATGGCATCTTTGTTCTGTAACACAATAGCATCACAAAACGATAAAAGGATTTGAACTCAGCGTGCGCATATGAGCCGAAAAGATCTATAGTGTGCATATTTAGCTTTCTTTATCATTATTCAGTGTCATAAGCTCTAAGACAAAGGAAAATA
Organism: Picea engelmannii; assembly: GCA_009831015.1. Taxonomy (NCBI): domain Eukaryota; kingdom Viridiplantae; phylum Streptophyta; class Pinopsida; order Pinales; family Pinaceae; genus Picea; species Picea engelmannii. Next base: position 141,214 of record ML783632.1, on the reverse strand, counting down.
TTAGGTTTGGAAAGGGCACCAAGCACCCTAAACATGAGAGATATCCTATCATAATTTCACACATTATTTAGGTGACTAATTTGGACAGATATTAACACTCTCCACCAAACCAATTGAACTAATCAAATATGGAAGTAGATAAGTATCTTGGAATATCACCAACTTTTCCTGAAATCCCATTGACATAATATATGATGTTACAACAAACAAGTAAACTATGATGTTAATACAATCACGAGAATAGTTTCTACCATACAAAAATAAGTAAACTTTTAATCCAAGGCTTATTCATCTCTATCCATTCGGATATAATTCACCCCTACTTTTTCCTGTTGCCATATTACATAAGCAAAGATTGAATGCTTGCCGTTTCATCACAGCTTCTCAGACTGCACACTTCAATTGCTTATAAATAAATCCAATACTGTACAGAAATGTAGCTCGAAGGCTGTGTTGCTTTTGTTTATCCAATATATAATAAAAACAAATGAATGTTAATAGGACTAACTTTGGTCCTACTTTTTCATTCTTCCATATTGCAGAAGCAAAGATTGAATGCTTGCCGCTTCATCACAGCTTCTCAGACCCCATGTTTAAATGGTTTATAAATAATCCAATACTGTAAAAAACATAGCTCCCCAAAGGTTGTGTTGTTTTTACTTAGGCAATATATAATAAAAACAAATGAACATTAATAGGACCAACTTTGGTACTAGAATGAGTTTTCAATTCATTTAAGGAAACACGGTAATATCAGGTAGATAGGTTTTGCCTTTCTGACAGCAAGCCCACTTAGATAGGCTTAACAAGTTATTATATTAAAACCGAAGACTTCACTCTTTAACGCAGCTCGTCTTCATCTGTCTGGCCTACAAGCTTAGCGAGCTGACCACTTTGATATGCCTCCAAAGTATCTGCAAAATGAAAAGACAACTGACATAATGAATTAATACATTTTTTGCAGTAGTTGCAACTTGCACAAGCTTTGTTTCTAAAATGCTAAACAAAGTAAAAGTATAAAAAAAACAATCACCATCAGAGCCACCAATATGTTTGCCGTCTATGAAGACTTGTGGCACAGTGCGTCGTCCCACCAAGATGCTTAAAGCCTGTTGAATTTCTCCTCCATCATCTGCAACGTCCATACATGTGAAAAGCTATTAATTATAATATTTTCTACTATGATTTTGCAGGGAATGTCACTTACACTACAAAAAGGCAAGAATGAAAGAGACACTTAAGTTCAACACGCTACTTGCCCTCATTCAATTGACTCTCCAACGAATTAATTTACAATCATGATGCGATAGAAGCATGTCCCCCAGTGAATTTAGAAGAGTAGCGTGTTATGTATATAAAATAGCATTGTTAAATTTATTTTTTTATATATATATATATAATCTATTTTTATGGTCACAGCCAAGCCACACCAAATTGGTGTATGAGACCCCCTTGTTTGTGGGACGAGGGACCCCCTCCGCCCAGCAATTTGACTGGTAAAGTCTACGGAGGTATACATACCCTACCCCCCTCTGGATTTGAACTTGTGACCTCTTAGGAGGAAACACATGTTCTTAACCATTAGGCCCACATATATATTACATGAATGGTAACCACAAGGCCTATAAATGCAAGGCCATTCTTCATTGCAAAACATCATTCATTTTTATATCTTATTCAAATATATATTTTATATATTTTTTGGCCTATCTAAGGTTGGCATGAACAAGCAACAGGAAAAATTAATGGAAATGCTGACCAAGCAAGGTACAAAGCATAATGATACATCGCAAAGAGTAGAAGATACATTACATTATATAATCACATTCAGAAGGAAAGAGAAAATTGAAAGAGAGGAAGTAAATAATTAGAATGCAGATAAGTTCAAATGAATAATGGAAAGACTTGAGCAAATCGCACCTCAGCCTTCACCAATCTCAAGTAGAAAAGTACCAGGGATATCTCTCTTAGGAAATACAAGCAACCCAAGATTTCAAGAGAGAGATTATCAAAAAATTTAAAAGGAAACTGAAATTGACGTACAACACATTGGTCTGAAGGAACTTGAAGAGGCAGAAACTGCTCATAAAAATGAATTGACATCAAACCCATGGTGGTACAAGAAATAGTGGAGCCCTTGAAGAAACTACGAAACCTCTCATGAAGAAAATGAATAAATGTGAAGTGTTGTCACTATGACAGAAAATTCAGGTTTATTCCAAATGATTCAAGCTCCCACCAACAACAATATATTTAGCTTGTTGTATTCCCATTTTCGGAGTTGCCTAAGTTGAAATTGGCAGAAAAAGAGTTTACAAAGAATTATCCAATCCGCTCTGAAATAATTGACTCGTTAAAAACCAAAAGGAGAGATCGGTCTGCAGTTCTAGAAAATATAAAATGTCTCGGTGTTGAAAAAAGGGTATACAAAGAACAGTGCAATGAAACGAGTAGGAGGTTATCATAATCACAACTCAATTTCAAGAATGTTAGAGTGACAACAAATGCAAGGGAAAACAACAATAGTTGTTCATCTGAAGCCAAGATTGATCAAATGGTTAGAACATTAGAGTCACTAATAAAGGAAGGACAGAATACCCAACTAGATGACAACCACGTTGGTATTGAATTTGCATTGGCATTGTTGTCGCTTGATCATGGGGTGCAACTCTCCGTACCTCGTATTATAAGAACATTCACATCAAAGAATGAGGAATACAGTGCTAAATTAATTGGCTCCACCAACTTCCTCCCTCCTCGACTCATGATCATGCCTTCTTCCAAGCCATTCATGAGGCACTTGTTCTTGGACAGTGGCACTCTGAGACCCCTTCTTCAGATGCTCAACTTGCCCAATCTACGAAGGAATGCAGTTTTCGCTCTTGACCGTTGTTCATGGGAATCCACAATTTACCATGGCATTATAATTGAGGGAGGGCTACTGGTTTCCATAGATCTCTTCTTCTCACCCAAGATTCCAAGCGATCCAGAGCTTGCACAGAGGTTCAGCCACTTGCTTTCCACCATGGTCAATGCCAAGGATGGAGAGGCTTACTTATTCAAGATAGAGGACCTTTGACTCCTAAGAAAGACTAAACTAGCTGATGATACGTCTAGACAAGAAATTGTAGTGGGGCTATGGACTAAGATTATGCAAAGAATCGACACATTTATCGACTATACAACCAAGAGTCTAATTTTTAGTATGAAGGAGCGTGATTACTCACTCTCTTCACCCATCCTTACCATTTTCAAGGCATTTTCATATTCAACAACTAATTGGATATTCGTCTGGAACTCTACTGCTCGGCCAATCAAAGTGACCCATACGAAGTAGCCAAAGCGCTGCAGAATATCGTGCACCAGTTTGTGGCAAATCCACTTGGAATCCTTTTTGTGACTTGGGACTTCAATGTATTATTAAAAGGAGAATTTGTAAAAACATAACTTTACATGAATGGTCACCCCAAGGCCTATAAATGCAAGGCCATTCTTGATTGTGAAACATCACTCATTTTTACATCTTGTTCAAATATACATATATATATATTTTGGTCTATCCAATTAAAAGTCAAAAACTATAAAAGCTTCCACTACATAACGCCACATGAATCCACTGAGGTTAATAACTTAATATACATTATTAAAAAGGTTCTAATATTTTACTTCATAAAATATCATATAATGTTGCAAAATCACAAAAATGATCCACCTGAAAAGGTTCAGCTTTTGCACCATAGCCTCACAATAAGAGCTTCAAAGACGTTTGATGTTTTTCAGTTTTCCTCTTCAAGGGAGTTGAAAAGAAAGTTCCTAAAATCATTCCACCTTGACATAGAGTAAACAGTGTGGCTGTGAGATCAACATTTAAGCAAACAAACCTTTCTACCCATCCTTTTCTAATTCTGTATACCAGCACTTCTAGATCCTCCGTATGAAACAAATTTATGTAATTTCCTATTGGCATGCCAAAAGAATAAGACGTTAAACAGTCTCTTGTAGTCTCTGTCTAACTTCCATTCACCATAGTTTCCACCAAGATCGTTGTAAATGCAGCTTGTTATAGCCTATAGGCCAGGTTACTATGATTAAAAGGAACTCAGTCATTGGTGTAAAAGCAGTTAATCGTGTGTTTAAGATAAATAATGATGCCTTTGATATGAGAAAATAAAGCCACACTAATCTTAGAAGGCACACCTTAATTGGACACTAGCATCAACATATGCAGGATCTCATTGAGCATTGGTACCACAGTTCCAAACTTCCATGTCAGCAGAGCCCTATAGGAGGTGTGAGTTCATAAATGGGTACCAGTACATTCAACAAAAGAATGCCAAAATCCCAAGGAAGTACGATATAATCATATATAACCCCTTTTCTTTGATCTATAATTTATTTACATTCTCTTACAAGAGCATTTATTGCTGATTAATTGGGTCTTGACTCTTTGGGCATCATAAGGATAGCAATCTCCTTCCTTACTTGGCTTCTATTGCACATTTAAGGCAAAATTCGCGGTTAATAAGGAGAGCAACCCCGATTCCTGCATAGCAATAATTATTTTATAGTGCCTTTCAGAAAGCTGTTGTCATTTTACAAGCAACACAATATTCCTGACAGTGATCACCTGATCTTTTTGCATTTTTGGAGTGGCACTCTGCATTAATGTTACTTTTCTTACATCAAACTACAAGGACCATAATTAATCTGGGGCCTTACAGTGTTAGCAGGATTTGGACTACAGCCTGCAACTCAAATATAGTGACCTACATATTAGTTGCAGATTTGTAGCATTTTGTCAACATGGAACAACAACCTCGAGCAAAACAATATCGGGTGATATTTGATTGGATTCCAGTACATTTCCTTGTTTGTATGTGAGTGGTGTGGATATTTTTTCCCAAAGACCTATTGTGTGATTACTATGATTTATTTTTGTCCGTTCCCATTCTTTATGTATGGTTGCTAGCATGATGATAGTATATGTAGCATCTATTTCAGTATCGTGATTTTGAATGTAATGAGAGTTGCATGAACCATGGTTGAAAATATGTCTTAGCGTGATGCATCAAGCTGAAATGCAATTTGGACATGCATAGATCATAATAGGGTCTGAAATGGCCACAAATGAAGGAAGATGAGCAAATCTATAATAGAGATCCTACGTGCCATGATAAAGGCACAGATAACTTGCTCATGTAAACAAAAGAAGGTATTTTTATCAATTGTAGGCCTGTATGTATAATTGAACCATATGAACACTTGCTTGCTAGAATAGAAAGAAAGAAATTTATAAGTGAAGGACTCTCTTAGACGAATCACACCTTTTGTAACAAATGAATCTATAAAGAAGTTACAAATTACAAGTGACACCTAGATAGGATATATTTTCCACTAAATGACGAACATGTATAAAAACAAAATCCATCCAGGACAAAACATACTACAAGACATAACTACAAGGGAGGAAACTCGGGTTTACAGCATATGATGAGCACTTATCCATTCCCATGGAGCTCATCATTTCCTCCCTACATAGAAGGAATCTGTCCCCAATTTCTGTTTGAGATGGGGAAAGGTATGACTAGGAGGAGACATCTTTGTTTGTTCAGTATCATACTATTTTCAAGGTATAAGATGCCATATGAAAGGTGTGTTTAATTTGTTCTACTGCCCATCTATATTTTTTTCTAATTGTGGATATAAGTTGGGATCGCTCTTATTTGTGATAGTTTTAATCCTCTCACATATAAAGTCAATGTTTTCATATTTCTCACCCAAATGTGAGCTATTTTCATTTGCATAGTGGATCATTTTACATACTCGTTCAATAAAATTAATAACAAAGTTAACATCATCCCAAAACTGATAATAAAGAAATTAGAATGTTATGCCTCATCTTAATGGTTGTATCTGATGAAGATTTCCTCCATGATGCCCACATGTCACTGACAACAGTGGCACATAAAGCCCCTTTCACCTCCCATAGTCATTTAACAAGAAAATATTATGTAGAGAAGTTAGTATCAATTGGTTTAATCAACCTCACCATAGCAAACATCATATAAACAACCTATGATTGGTGATGGTTACAAATAAACATCTGGATTTTCTGCCCATCTTCAATTAACTTGCATATCCAATCCAATTTGCCAATGTCCTCTAGTGCATTATTCAGTGAATGCACACATGGCATCCAAGAAATATGCCAATACTGTTCTTGAACCGTCAACCCTGCAGCTTCGAACACAGGGATCACCCCAGTGATAATTTACACAACATTAGAAGAGCCCACCTCCTCCATAGCCTCGCATTATTGATCTTTTCAGACGATTGTGTTTTTCTCTTGACCCAAATTATCAATTGCCCTCAAAAGGCAAGAACAGGATGTTGAAGATACAAAATATTCAAAAGTGAAAGGTTTCAAGCATCAATCCAACCAGCCATCACATAAAAACATCCCTTCATCTTCTCAAGGTAGGCTTTCATTAATAGCACGAACTGTCATTAATAACACAGACCATTTGATCAAAAGCACAGAGCATTTAATCATTAAAAATGGGAATTAACGACAATAAATGGGATACTCCATGTAAAAAAAAATATTTCTATATGCAAAGATCAACAATTTCCCAATCTTTGATATCAAGCATTTAATAAGAGAACCTATCGCAGCTATCCATCCACTTATTAGATGATCTTGAGACTTGCAATATCTAAACTTGGAGGCATTGTGCTGTGTTACCTCCCAAACCTGCACTCAAAGTGATAAAGCTCTGAAACACTAGTGCAACCCTAGGGGAACTTAGGAAGGTTGTCCATTGTCACCACAGCAACCCTTCCTCTCTCTTTAGGCCGGCTCTCTTTTCCCTAGATAAGGTGTGCCCTTGATAATTTTGCAAGAGGTGGTTAAGGGCTCATTAATCCCCCTAGGAATGTGGTGCGCTCCACTTTCTTAGGTGGCAGTTACTATTTTGAGAAGGATTAATGGAACCTGAATTAAATACTTGCACACATTTCAAGGGCGCACCCCCCTTTCTAAGGACTTTATTAATATAATATGCAATTTAGTTTGGTCAAAGGTCTTTCTTGAAGAGCACCCTACTGAAGGAGGTGACACATGGCATCATTTCACAATCCCAAAGAGAAATAACCCCATCCATTGAAAAGCACTCCCCTTTAACTTGGCATTTAATCACATTTTAATGGGAGTGGTTGCTAAAGCGTTATCTTGAAGAGCGCTTCAAGAAAGATGAAGACAAGTGACATAAAAAAACCCTCTTGAATGGTCAAAGAAACACATTTCAAGGAGGCATTTTGACTAGGAGGTTGAAAACTAGCCTCATGCATCCATTCAAACCCTTGACCATGTTTGTAACAACTTGACTATGACTTCTCCATCTTGTTCGAACCCTCTTGTCGGTTGACCTTGACTCCACAACCCATAGGATAGGCATTGGTCTCGGTCCACCATCCCATCTATTTCTAAATTTTATTTCACACCTTTTCTAGGAATTCCCCCCTCGTACTGAAGGAGAGCCGACCTAAAGTGAGGAAGAGTTGATGTGGTGACAGTGGGCAACCTTCCTAAGTGCCTCTAGGGTTGCACTTGGTTTTGGGACATTGGATATTTGTTATCGCACAAATTGTATATCGCGTAGAGTCCTTCGCGATCCCAATCGATGGACAACAAATCGAGACCACAACCCACTGTCACCTCAGAAAGGGTCCTGAGTGACCCCTAAAGGAAGACTTTGAGTGGTCTAAGGAAGTCCTAAGGGTCACGATACAAAGCTTGGAGGGATAGGATAAAGAAAAGAGGTAGGAAGGAAAGGAAGAAAAGGCAAGGAGGATGGATGAGAAAGCCCCAAAACCCATAAGGCTAAACAATCCAAGGTCAAACTAAGCGCTACAATCCTAAGCCTAAGTACAAGCCCCGCCAATTAAATGATTAAACAAGTGCCAAATTAATTATTTTCTTATGCAAGTAAGAAGTTAAAGGAATTTAACAAGTGATATCCAATGGACAACTAGTTACATTATCATCAACACAGTCATTCATCACATGTCCATGTAAGCACAAGAGAGAAAAAATGACTAAACACTTGAATTAATCGGCATTAACATTATATCAGATCAAAAGAGATAAATAAAAAGTGGAAATGCAAGATCTAGATACCAACAATATTTCCACAATTTACCCAATTTATGCTAGTAATGTAAAATGGCACTTTAACAATGTTTACTA
>ML783632.1:80442-121023 GCA_009831015.1 Picea engelmannii | reverse complement strand
GGACGTCTCCCTTGGACTAGCCCTCCTAAATAGAAAGAGCCCCCCATCGAGGTGACAGTGGGTGGGGAAGCTCCTGTTACGCCGGTTTCAAGCCCTGACTCAAGCTCTTTGGACCTTTCCTACAAACCGTGCGATAACAGGGCAATCATTTGATCCACCCAAGAATGATAGTTGGCTCATTCAAACGACGAAACAACCACTTTGAATCCATAATCTCAATAGCAAGAAGATGAAGCCTCCTTATGGAATGAAGACTCACAAAATTCACCTTTACAGATCCACATGGTACGAAACCCAAAGTAAACCTAGGAATGAAGGCATTGTGAAAATTGTGAGCCATACGTGACTATCCTTATGATCTCAATCAAACAATTAAACTGCTGAATTTAATTAACGCAGAAATAAATTTCAGACCATAGCATTAATCAAACAATAGCTAGAAATCAAATAGCGGAAGCATAAAAATTAATTTCACACAAGAGAGGTAATTACTCCTTCGAAACTAGCTTTCCATTCCTTCGAAAACTTACAAGGAAAGCTCCACAAGCTGCCCAAAAAAACAGCACTGCACAGATACAAAAAACACCCTAAACTGAGTGGAACAACCTATAGGGTGAGTACGGTCTGTTGTACGGACACCTGTACAGTCCTGTCTGTATGACTTTATGAAACTATCCAGGACTACTTGCTACTTCCAAATGCCTCTTTCCTGGCTTCCTGCTCTCTCTCCCTCTCTCTGTCACTCAACCTGCTCGACTACTCAAGTGTTCTTGTGTGTTTGAAATCTCTATCTTGACCTATCTTTATAGTTTTAGTTGAGACAAAACCTTAATCTATTTATGATATTACTCCTAGTCTAAGTCATGCATACATGAAATACACTTTTTACACTCAACTGCTAAAAATAAAACTTACTTTTTAACTAAAGTGAATTACAAAATAGAATTACTTTTCAAAAATATCTCGAACTACTTCTCACACGTTCACATGGAATGTGTCAGAATTCTTGTCCGAGCTATAATACTCAACACTCCCTCTTAGTGAGGAAGTAATTATGCACCAATCCAAGTCTATCCCTGCATGCCTCAAACTTTCCTTTTTCCAAGAGCTTGGTCAGAATATCAACTACCTGCTGATCCATGGGAATATACTAGAGCTTCACTGCACCCTTCTAGACCACATCTCGTATGAAGTGATATCTGATCTATATATCCTTGGACCTGTCATGAAACACTGGATTCTCAAAGAGTTTGATACAACTCCGATTATCACAGTAAATGATCGTGGGATCCAACTCCTAATCAAACAATTCTGCAAGTAACTTGTGAAGCCAGATGGCCTCACAACTAGTCACACTGGTTGCCATGTATTTTATTTCTGTTGAGCTAAACCGGTCCGTTTCCTGCTAAACTAGGATATCATCGTTGATCCCAAGCTAAAGCAACACTTTGAGGTGTTCTTCTTGTCTATTGCACTGCCTACCCAATCTAAGTCTGTATACCCCTACACTTCACTTCACCATATCCAAGATATCTCAGACCATTCTCCATTGTGCCCCTCAAATACCTGAGCACATGTTTTGTTGCTACCCAATGCTCTTGCCTTGGCCCCACCATGAATTGACTCAAGGTGTTCACTACAAAACATATATATGGCCTGGTGTTGACCAAATACATCAAAGAACCTATCAATTTCTTGTACAACGTGGGATCCACCAACTCTAAATCTGAAGTTGTCACCTTCTTCAGATTAGTGATCATGGGTGTGGCCATAGGTTTGTTGTCCTCCATCCAAAACCTCTTCAGGATCTGAACTGCATACTTACCCTACCCAGGGAAAATCTCCCTTGGTCTCTACCAAAACTCCAATCCCAAGAAGTAATGCATCATACCAATGTCCTTCATCCCAAACTCAACTGCCATGTCTGCTTTGCACCCTGCAATGAGCTTCTCTACACCTGTCAAAAACAAATCATCTACATACAACACCAAAATGAGCATATCAGTCTGAACAAATATATAATATAAGATAGGATTTGCTTCACTTTTGGTGAAGCATGTTGTTGCCTTTATACACACCTAGGTGACATGGAAGAAATCTTTAATCCACTTGGTGTGTCCTTGGGGGCAAATCTCAAGTCAAGGTGTTGTCACCTGATCCTCAACTCCTCCATCTAGGCCAACTCCTAGCGAAGCCAAGGGGGGTAGTCCCTAACAAAAATACTAAGGCTTGAAACTACTCCAAGTACAAAAAAGTAAATCTAGGAGTTTATTGCAGTAAAGACAATTACAACAATAGTAGATATACACTAGCAACATATACCATTCATACATTCATTGAAGTAAAAGACTCGTGGAAGAGATATTCAAATAGAAAGTACTTGCACAAAATATATTTAAAGGATACTGGTGCTTGCAAGTGAAACAACCAGAAGTGTTGAGAAATACTTCAAATGAAATAAAGTGTTGCTTTACAAAATGAAAATTTTGAAGCAAATGGCTTCTTAGAATGTGAAAAAGTTGAGACCAGTGCCAATGAGACAGTGTAAAGTGTTGTTGAAGATGTGATGTACCATGTGGGTATTGTCCTTTGTAGTTTGATTAATGTAGGATTGATTATTGTTGCAAATTGGTTGAAAAATGAAATGCATGAGAACCAACTAAGCTAATGTGTGGCCTCTCCAAAGGCTACCTCTTTGCTTGGAAATATGCGGAGAACTTGTTGAAGCCCAAAGACTTCACCAACAAATTCAATGAAGGTGTCAAAGGTCCAACACGGGGAGAACCTAGATCTCAAAATTCCTGTATGACTTCACACACTCTCTTCATGCGGTTTCCCTAACATTGAGATAACTCCTTTTGAGATTGTCCTAGTTAATCTACTCTGCACTGACCAACCCCGGTTCTGATGAGTTCCCTGTTGAATTTTCACTATGCTAGGCTCAAGCATGAGGTTTAATTCATTTAGCATTACGTGAACCATACACAATGACTGCAGCAACAATAACTAGTTGCAGTAAACCAAGATCACAAGAAGAATAACCATGCACAAGAACACAAGAAATATCCTGAGAAACCCTTCCACACAAGGGAAGAAAACCCAGCAATCCTTTGCTATATTCTCAAGAGAAGATCCCCCAACCACCACCAAACCTAGCACACAAAAGGGTGTTGCTATGACTGGGAAAACTAGCTCTTAGAAAAGTGTGAGCTGCAGTTATCATAATTTCAGACCTCAACTTCTGAAATCATGAGATGACACAATGAGAGTGAGATCCACAATGGGGATCCACCTTTATTTAAATTTTATACAATAATTGACACAGCAAAAGGTGTGTCTATTGGCACAATAGGGCCGACATGTACAACTTAATAATATAATAAATATAATTACTAATTACACAATATTAATTATCTTTACATGGTGGGGCCGACTAGTTCCCTTTACAACACAATTAGGGTTACAAGTAAATCTTACACTTAGACAATATAGCAAGGGATCCATACGTCCACTAGTGCTCAGCCACTAGGGACACGTCCACCTATACTCAGCCACAGGGACGTCATACTCAACAGATCTCTATCTCAACTGAGTCCACAGGAGAATCATCTGGAGTACCACATCGTCTCAACTCTCACACAAAGGAGAACGATACACCCATCACATGGACACACCCAACCAATGGGGGACAACTCAACTCTCACAGAGGAGAATGATGCCCCAACCACTGGGGGACGACTCAACTCTCACACAGAGGAGAACGATGCCCCATCACGTGGGTATGCCTAACACTGGGCTCCCTCTCAGGTCGACTCAACTCAGTCACAGAGGAGAACATATCCTGGAGGATGTCTCACGACGCTGCAATTATCAACACTCCCTCTCAGCTAGGGAGGCATTCTCCACCAGGCCAAGTCTCTCACGAAAGTACTCGAACTTCATCCTAGCAAGCGGTTTGGTGAAGATATCTACAATCTGCTCATGTGTAGAAAGGTATTGCACGTGTAGTCCTTTCCTCTGCACCATGTCTCTGATATAATGATATTTTATCTCAATGTGTTTCGATTTATCGTGAAACACAGGATTCTCAGAGAGCTTCACACAGCTCTGGTTATCACAATGAATAATGGCAGAATCCATCTCATGATCAAATAAATTTGTCAGGAGCTTGCGAAGCCACACTGCTTCGCGGACTACCACACTCAACGCTATATACTCTACTTCTGTGTTACTCAAAGCCACAGAGCTCTGTTTCTTGCTGCACCAGGAAACCATGGCAGACCCCAAGGTAAAACAACAACCAGATGTGCTCTTCTGATCCACTGTGCTCCCTGCCCAATCTGCATCTGCATATCCCTGCAATCTCATGTCTACAGTGGAGGCATATCTCAGGCCATATCCAACTATGCCTCGTAGATATCTCAATACATGCTTTGTTGCTATCCAGTGAGTTTGTCTCGATCATGTATCATGAATCCCTCTGGCTACTCGATGTAAACTTCTTCCTCAATCTCACCATTGAGAAGGTTGTCTTTACATCCATTTGATGTAGTTTCCATCCCATAGATGCAGTTAGTGCAATGATAGTACGAATGGAAGTGTATCGGGCTACAAGAGCGAATGTCTCCTCATAATCAATTCCTCCACCTGTGAGAATCCTTTGGCTACAAATCTCACTTTGTATTTCTCGACACATCCATCAGTTGCATGCTTGATCTTATAGATCCACTTGGAAGTCACTACAAACTTCCCTTCTGGTCTCGGAACAATATCTCATACGTCATTCTTCATGATGGATTGATACTCTTCTGTCATGGAATCTTGCCATACCTGCTGACCTGTTGCTTCTCCATGACAAGAAGGCTTAGTATCAATGATGTGGCTCATAGCTGAAATGTAGCTCGAAAATCTCTGTGGTCTCTTTCTCTCTCAAAATGTGCCTCAAGAAGCTGCATGTCCCTCTACCTCCTGCAGAGTTTGTCAAGCCCAAGCAGACCTTTTATGGCCTACTGTAATGTCTCTGGGAACATCAATTGGAGCTACAGGATCAACTGGATCAGTAACTGTCTCCCTCTGAGTTGTTGAAGGGGGAGGTGGTGTTGCCTCTTCCTTCTTCTCGTTGTTTGACTCCCTCCGAATCAAGTGATTCCCTCTGAAGTCAGAAGGATAAACATCTTCCTTTTCCGATGTTGTTAACCTGGACACATCCCATGTCTTCTCAGGTCCTCTACTGCTTCTACAGAACTTTGTTGGCCTCTCGTACTAGGATAATAAACAAGATGACCTCCCATAGAAATAACAATCAAAATGGCCTCCTGTACTAGGATAATAACCAGCCAAGAAAATTTGGACTCCCGTACCAGGGATCATAGTCCTCCAATAATTAAATAAGAAAATATGGCCTCTTGTACTAGGATAATAACCAAGATGGCCTCCCATAGGGATAACAACCAAAATGGCTTCCTGTATTAGGATAATAGCCAAAAAATAAAATGGACTCCCGTACCAGGGATATTGGTCCTATAAAAAAATCAAACCATACCTAGAAATCATTCAAGAGTCAGTATACTTTACCTTTCAAAGAAAGTGCTCTTTCTGACAATCATCATCACCAAGTTCCCTTGACTTCTTCTGTGGTGGATACTCATCGACATCGGTTGTTCCTCTTCTGAGAACCCCAAAAAAAAGCTACCAAGACAAAGCTCTTGGTCTTCCTCAAACAATCCCTGACCAAAACAACTCCTAACAGAGATCTGAAAACTGCTCTCAAAAGATCTTAAACAAGACCTGAATCTCTGTGCCAAACACACCTGGAACTTGTACTGACAGATGGCTTGGATATGCCTCAGACAATCCCTTCAGAATAGCCTCAGGTCTGCCAACAAGGCTGATCTTAGATCCAAAGTTCTGTTAGAAACTCAGCTTTGGTTCTACCTTAGTTCTGTCCACAGAGAGGCCTCAGATTGGCCTTAATTTGTTGTCATTCTGCATAAGAAACTTCGGCCATACTGTCTCAGGAACTTGGCCTAGGAACAGGCTCAAACTCAACCTTGAATGATCTTTACTTCATGCAATCCTCAGAATTGCACTCATAACTATGATTACTGCCACTTGGTTTTCACTTGACTTGTCCTCTTCAACTTTGACTTAGCTCATCTTGCCATATGCCATGTTGATCATATCTCTGCAACTATCGTTGGAATCCTTGTCTTGTCTCTATCACAACTTGGTCTCTGCAATTTGGATTGTTTCTATTCACACAAGCTAGTTGTCGACCTTAGCTGGAATACACCTGAAAATGATGCCCTTACTGCCTCGGATTCTCGTTGCCTCAAAACATCCTTAATGCTCTGAAATTTAGCTGCAGACAAACCTCAGATCTCCCTCAGAACCGGAATGCAATTTGTTTTAGGTTTCGATTGTTAGTTCTATGGTAGGTCTATTGTTATAGGTCTGTAGTTTAGGGGTTCTTCTGGTTGCGGTAGCCTCAACCAGGTCTACGGTCATGGTTGGGCTTGCTCCCCAAGCCTGTGGCTACCCTATCTTTGGACAGTTGGTTGTTAGGATCTTCTGCGGCAGACCTAGAGACATGCGGCCATCCTTCTATGCCCTCAATCAAGCCTGCGGCCAGCTCTATGCCCTCAATCAAGCCTGCAGCCAGCTCCAACTTTTATTACAGGGGTCCGACCCCTTCAAATTTTACCACAGAAACTTAAGGAGAGGTCCGGCCCTCTTTCTTCATACCAGCGGTGGGGTCTAGCTGCCTTTAGATGTCCACGGTCTGCATTTATTTGTTGTGCAAAAGTCTTCTTCAAGTCACTGCTCTGATACCATGTTGAACTTTCACTATGCTAGGCTCAAGCATGAGGTTTAATTCATTTAGCATTACTTGAACCACACACAATGACTGCAGCAACAATAACTAGTTGCAGTAAACCAAGATCACAAGAAGAATAACCATGCACAAGAACAAAAGAAATATCCTGGGAAACCATTCTACACAAGGGAAGAAAACCCATCAATCCTTTACTATATTCTCAAGAGAAGTTCCCCCAACCACAACCAAACCTAGCACACAAAAGGGTGTTGCTATGACTGAGAAAACTAGCTCTTAGAAAAGTGTGAGCTGCAGTTCGCATAATTTCAGACCTCAACTTCTGAAATCATGAGATGACACAATGAGTGAGAGAGATCCACAAGTGAGAGAGATCCACAATGGGGATCCACCTTTATTTATACAATAATTGACACGGCAAAAGGTGTGTCTATTGGCACAATAGGGCCGACTTGTACAACTTAATAATATAATTAATAATTACACAATATTAATTATCTTTACATGGTGGGGCCGACTTGTTCCCTTTACAACACAATTAGGGTTACAAGTAAATCTTACACTTAGACAATATAGCAAGGGATCCATACGTCCACTAGTGCTCAGCCACTAGGGACACGTCCACCTGTGCTCAGCCACAGGGACGTCATACTCAACAAATCTCTATCTCAACTGAGTCCACAGGAGAATCATCTGGAGTACCACATCGTCTCAACTTTCACACAGAGGAGAACAATACACCCATCACATGGGCACACCCAACCACTAGGGGACGACTCAACTCTGACAGAGGAGAACGATGCCCCAACCATTGAGGGACGACTCAACTCTCACACAGAGGAGAATGATGCCCCATCACGTGGGTATGCCCAACACTGGGCTCCCTCTCAGGTCGACTCAACTCAGTCACAGAGGAGAACATATCCTGGAGGATGTCTCACGACACTGCAATCATCAACATTCCCGTGATCGAGCTAGGCTCGCAACTTGCAAGGATTCAGAGCATACATCGGGGAGCTGAGGGGAAAGGTTTATTTTAAACAATAAAATAAAATTGCAGAAAGTAAAGTGTTTTCTAATTACTATGGTCCACACTAACCAGCGTCTTTGCAGAGGCGTTGAGGGGACAAGCTTATTTTCCAAAATTGAAATTGCAAAACTTGAAATTGAAAGATTGTAACAAAAGGAAACTAGTCTAACAATTAAGTGTTACTTACCCAAAAGAAAACTAAACTATGTGATGTGATTAAGATTGATTGATTGATTGCCTTTAGTTTTGTCTTTAGATTATGTGAGAGCAGTGAAGTAAATAAAACCAAGAGATCATCCAACACACCACCACACCAATTCCCCAAAGGGGGAGAAGAAATTGGGCACTATGAGGCCCGCTTTTATTGCTTTCAATTACAACGAGAACCCTGTTCTCTTTTCTTTTTTGGAAGACTTTTTGTATCCTTATAGACTTGGATCAATAAGTTACAAGGTTTGGAAGAGAAAGGCTTATTCTTTGGAGAGGTAGGAAGCGCTCCCGGATGCTCCAAATGCTTCAATTCTGCCAAAAATGGACAGAATCTCCCCTTGGCTATCCAATGTTCTGCAAAAAAACAGCAAACAAAATACTCCAAAAGATGCCCAAAATGACATTGGGTCAGCTTAGGAGATAGATCAAAACTAGTGGAAAAATTTGATAAATAAAGCAAACTAACTAGCCAACTTGAAAGCTACAAAATTTTGGATTTTTAGACCTTATAAAACAGCAAGGAAAGGCACTTTAATTTGTTAAATATTCAAATGAAGAACTTTATGAAAGAAAACCCTTCGTTAGCCTTATTGAAATAAGATAGAAAACTTGCTAATAAAGGGAAACTTTCCTTAGATCTAGACTTTAGATATTCAAAAGAAAACTTGGATCTAGATCTAGATAACTATGCATGCATCAATTCTTTTTTGATATAACTTTGAATGTTTAATTTTATTTGCATGCAACATATAAGGTAACCAAAGAAGAAAGAGAATTTTATGAAGGAGAGAGAGACACTCTTGATCTTGGAACTTCCCCTGGACAATGGGGTCCTTGGTGGAGTGAAGAGGGAATTCTCTTTGGAAAACTTGTTGAAAAGAGATGGATTGCAACCAAGCTCCACCAATTCTTCAATCTGTTGAGATCCTGAAAACTTCACAATACTTGGACAAATACAATCAAATTCTGGGTACAACCCACAAAGGAGACTCAATAGCAAGATTAGTTAACATAAACATATAATGCACATTAAGCTTCCAAAACAAGTAAGCAATAGGATTAGGATTAGTAAGAAATAGGGAACATGGTGGGGCCGACTTGTTCCGTTTACAAAAAATTAGCAATAGGATGAAACACACCATCAATGACCTCCAAAGTCTTTTATTCCATAGCAAAAGATTACAACAGCACTACATCAAGATAGCCCAACTCCCATTAGCTACAAAGGGAGGGGTCGACCTACTTTATAGCAAAGAGGGTGAAAGATCCAAGGCAAGGGCGCATGAGCTAAGTGAAGTGTGCATGGCCCAAGTGAGGATGAGTGGGAGAGTAAGAGTACATGTCTCCTCTTGAGGGTGAGCCTTCTCCATTTTAATTTAGCACATGGGTGGTGAAGGAATGACAAGTACGCAAGGTAGGTGAGGAGGGACGAGTCACCATCTTGGGATTGATGCCCTCCTCCCTAAATCTGCCACATAGATGGGAGAGGTCGAGTTGTAGCATTGGGATGTCCACCCTTTGCCAACTCACACAACAACTCGCCTTACTCTTTAGATAACTCACCCTCACTCTCTATTGACTAAAGACAAAGGGAAAACATGTCCTTGACATGTTTCCTTATTAATAGGTTGCAGATTTTTATTGAATTTTTATGTCTTTTTTTTCCTTTTGTGAGCAGAAATCATTTTTTGAGTGATTAAAATCACTTTTTTGCCTCAACAAAAGCCCCTAAGGGCTAAAGGGGTGCTTTGGCTTCAAAAACAAGCACAAGCATGGCATATGACAACATTTGATGCCACTTTTTAAGACTTTTTGACTTTTACAATTAAAATAACCTATTTGCGGAAAAAATTTATTGACTCAAAACATTAAAAATCCTAGGGGGGACTTAGCACAATTTCCATATGACTCAATATAGATGACCTAGCATGGTAATATAAACATTTAGACACTAGACATTAGAATTCCATACCAAGGCCTAACCACCAACACATACTCCAGTTTTGCAGGCGATTTGAGTGAAAAAACTTAGAAATTATAACTCGGCTATGAATAACTTATAAGTCGAGAAATAATTAACAAGTGAAAAAAAACACTCTAGAGTACATACTCGTGATCAAGTCTTCGGTGGCCAAGTCTTTTACAACTTCATCATGCTAATCTCATTTATTACAATGCCCCATAGGGGATGGAAATGCAAAAAAGGTTGGTCAAACTGACCAACTGAACTTCTGAACACTAAAATTTGAGCAATTGATTGATCAGTCTTTGGCGACTCAACTGCAAGTCCAGCTAGTGCAACTCAATGGATAACAATGCCCATAATCTACAGATATCTATCAATCCTGGAATACCATGCTCTCAATGCTTGCTTGAGTCCATACAAGGCTTTCTTAAGCTTGCACACATTCGTCTCCTTCCCACTTACCTCAAAGCCCTAAGGCCCCTCTATGTACACTTCTTCTTCAATGATCCCATTAAGGAAAGTTGTCTTCACAGCCATCTGATGTATCCTCCATCCCATAAATGAAACTAAGGACATAAGTACTCTAATGGAAGTGTACATCAAGACTAGAGCAAATGTCTCCTCGTAGTCCACTCCCTCTCTGGAAGAACCCTCTCGCCACAAACCTCGCTTTGAACTTCCCCTCCGATCTTGGCACTATGTCCCAAACATCATTCTTCGTGATGGAGGTGTACTCCTCCACCATGGCATCCCACTATACCTCCTAGTCTATTGACTCCTGAAAACTGGAAGGCTTGGAATCTAGAATGTTTCTCATCAATGCCATATAGTCTAGAAACTTCTTCGAAGATCTGCTCTCTCTAAATGTGCTCCTAGGAGTCTCAACATGCTCCTGTCTCCCCCTAATCACCTAAAGGCTATTGTATTGCCTTGGAAATCATTGGTGACCACGGCTCAACCTTCGAAGCTTCCTACTCAACATCCTCTGCCACTAGAGTGGGCTCATGAGACTTCCTAAATGCTCAGCGTTCCAGCCTACACCTGCAACATTTAATGCATCACCTACCAATGTACTTAGATCTGCATAGAGCCACGTGATCAATTATGAAGCGCAGAATTGATGGTTGAAACAGTTATAACTGCTAGTAGATTTCTTGCTTGGAAGAAGCAAGAATCAATTGAAAATTGACATAAGGACGCACTAGATTGCCCCTTCGAATTTGGGTCCCTCACTGGAGGTTACATCTGACAGCAGTCATGGGAATCCCAAGGAATGTGACGAAGAAAAGACCAAAGGTGGAAAAACACGAAACAGATCAGCAGACACAGATTGGGCATACGCGAGAGGGAAGAAAACGGAGAGAACATAACAAAAGTGAATGTGAACACGCCCAGGAGGAGAGCTTTCAGCAATCTGAGAAGCTGAAGACGGATTCTCACAGAGAACCACAGTAAATAGAGTGAGTTGTAGACTCAGTTGGACGAATCAATGAGGAGGAGACTCACACATGTTGTTGAGTAACATAGTTGTTGGGAAGTTTTCCTTGGGGAAAATAGGAAACTTGCCCAAGGAATTAATCGCCAACCTGGAATAAAGAAGACCTAGAACGAGACTGGGGCAATAGAGGGTCGTCGCTTGGTGCTTACTGGAAAGAAATCGACATTGGTAAGGGGAGGTCGCTAAGGGACGGTATAGCAGATGAAGGGACTCCCTTGTGCAGAGGAAATCCAGTTGGGAAGGTACCTGATAAACTAATGACCTTCACAATGGTTTGCAAAAACACTTTCCAAACACAAAGAGAAAAACCCACAAAGATCTATGATACTACTACCACAAATCTATTCCTAGCAAAATACTTTGCTTGGGTCTTCAAGTAGAACAATGCAAGCAAGAACATGTACAGAAAATTGTAGCAAAGTTACCTCAACAAGAACACCAAGAGATCCTCCAAAGCTTGATTTTTATTATCCAAAATATAGCTGCAAATTTGCAGCAAGATTACAAGAGAAAACTTGAGTGGGAGAGCAAGAGAGAGTGAGGAGAAACTTGGGCAGTATGTAGTTACAAAATGAGAGTCACCAAAATGAGGAGAGGAGGGTTCCTTTTAAGGAAAAGAGAAAAGGAGACCCCCCATGCATGCTTTCCAAGTGTCACTCCCAAAAGAGGGAGGCTCACTCAAGGGCGGCTCACCATGAGAGAGAGGGGCTAGAAATATGGGGGTGGAAACCCCCTTTCCTAAAGTTAAATCACATCTCTAGTGCCCCAAGGTGTGGAATGGGCGCCCCATGTGGTCCCCATCTTCCAATGGCCAATCCAATGGAGATGGTGCACCCTACAAGAGACAAATTCGACCCCCTCTCTAAAGTTAAGTTGTATGAGGGGTGGGAAAGGGGGAATTTGATTTATTTGATCCCCTATTACATAGAAATGACTTATGAAACAATCTTTCCCCATTTTCTCATATTTTACAACTTTAGGCAAAATTTGGCATTTTTAATTTAGCCAATTATTTGTTGATTTTTTACTGTCTTAGACTCCTCATGGACATTGGCCTAGCAAAACTTGTCCAAATGAGTTGAAACTTGGTCCAAGGGTGTAGGGGATCAGAAGTCATTTGATTTGAGTACCCATGCCCCTATACAAAATCCCCAAGGACCAAATTTTACACTTTACATCAAAAATAATTAAAATTTCCCAACTGACGGGAAATTTTAATTATTAAAAAATACCTATCAAAACCTAATGGAATTCTGCGAGACTCTAGGAGATGTCTAGCATGGTCATTTACAAAACTTCTATCCCTTAGTCATCTACCGGGCTCGATCATTAGAACGCCTTTTACCACTCTAGAGGATTTTTTGAGTGAAAAACTTAAGTAATTAAAATCGTCGAAAAGAAAGATTAATTACCTAAAGAAAAAAAACACTCGATGAAAGGACTTCCCTAATTATAAAGTCCCAGGCTACTAAATTCATGCTAATCATGTTACATTACAAAATTTCCCACGGGGAGTGGACATTCCGTGGAGAAGAAGAGAGAGAATAGAAGGTTTGGGGGAAAAATTGCCCTGTTGAGCCATAGGTCTTCACACTTGTCATGGCACAAGGTACACGTCTTCATGGTACATGACGTTGACAATTAGTTGGATAGGTGGTCAACACCTGGGAAGGTCTCTACGTGGCTAGGAAGCCTTATGTCGACGAAACCACCTGACTTGAACGGAAAGTTTGTAGGATATGCAAATCTTCAACCAAGTTCTGAAGTGAGAATGCCTTAGCCAATGTTGGTAGTGAAATCCGAAGTTCAAGGGAATTTGGTAAAGCTTTTGTGAAGGAGCCTGTGGAGACCTGTTAGCACAAATTTCCACCCTCTAATTGAGTTGATATAACATGTTATTACAGCGATAAAAATTTGGCTAATTCAAGGAGAAAACCCCCAAATTGTCACAGGCTAGACCCCTCTCCGCTCGGGTTGGTGCTTGTCAGCCTCAGGGGGAGTCCCTAGGGTGTTTTGCCTCTGTCCTAAGTCTAATTTTCTGCAAAATACAACAAAAAACAGTGGCTGATATGTCTTGGACAGCATGTTAATTCTGCCCAAGACGTGGGGAAAAAATATAGTTTTTAGCTTGGAAGGATCCTATAGGGTTAGCACACAAAATTTAGACGAGAAATAGAGAGAAAATTGCTCAAAAGATCAATTAAACCACAATGAACAGCAAAAAAAACAACTAATCTAATTGCAAAAATTCACAAAGTACCATCAAGAAACAAGGTTAGAACACAAATACAAATTATTTATTGATAGGCTTGCAAGAGGGTTGGTTGCGCCACAATTGACAAGTCCACAACCAGTACAATGATCACTTTGCTCAAAGAAGAGTAACTAGACTAAGAACGAGAGAGAAGAAAAATAGAAGAAGAGTATCCTAGCTGCTGCAATAATCCGACCAATAACCAATGAAGACCATCCAATATATAGGAGAGGAATGTGAAGAAAATAGGAGTTAATGCACATAAGGGAATAAGTGTGAGTGAAAAATTTAGGAATTAATGCGCGAGGGAATAAGTGTGTGTGAGTAATGCACATGGGTGAGTCATGAGTGAGAGTGTATGAAGGATAACTTTAGATTTCCAACGCATGTTAAATTGCTAAATTTGGCCAAGGGATGAGAGAGTTATGAGTTAAACGGAAATTCATCTTATTTTTTTAGGGATTTCCTAATATTTATGAATTTTGCATTTAAAAACAATTTAGGAAGAATTTTTAGAAATTGGTTGCATGGAAAGTGAGAATATGGAAAGTAAGAGGAATAGAGTGAATAAAATTAACCTTGACTGGCTAAACTTTCTCCAGGGAAGTGCCACCTCATCTCATGCACCCTCTTTACTTTAATCAATTCTCAATTAATGCTTATGCCTTGGAAAATGCGCCCTTGTCAAATGATGCCATGTAGATGCCACCTCACACTAAAACTCTGCCACATGTTGAAATTTGAGCCTGCCACGTGTCACTGTTGAAGATGACGACCACTGCTAAAAACGGAAGTTTTCAAAAATAGTCGTCTGGTTCCAAAAATTTAAAACTCACTGAAACTAACCCAAACTCTCCACAAATGCTCGGAATGACTAGGACACCACGATCATGTATCTACTGCTAAAAATAGAAAGTCCTCGCATGTCCATGATAATATACTCATTGGATTCGATTTTCCGCAAGGAATTTGAATCCACAATCAAAATCTACATGCGAACCTTGGTGCTCAACTTGCTAAAAATAGAAATCTATGAAAAATCATCCCGGAAGAGGTCGAAAGACTCAAAATGTCTCAAGGATCCATAATATGTGCTCAAAACCTGAATTTGGGGCATGGAGCTCAAACTGCTAAAAATAGAAAGTTCTTGCATGTCGCCCGAAAAAGTGTTCTCAGGCCTAGAATCATGCGAGGACCATCCCTATATGCTCAAAATTGCTCCAAACTATCACGAGACCCACTCAAACCGTGGCTCCTAAAAAGTAGCAACACCTGTTGTATGTAGACATCTCTCTCAAAATGCAAAGGAACACATGCTAACACTAACTCTGAACTAAACAACCATGTACTGATCATATACCTGTCTGTTAGAATTAGAGAAGTAAAGCAGTAAATTACAGTCTTTTAAATTTTCAATTATATAGAACAGCCACAAATCAAAGCTTAGAACAGAAAACCAATGAAATAGGAGATCTAAACTGTAGTGAGCTAGATAGTTGAAACAGAACTTAAAAAACAGAAACTGAACAGCAATTAGATTTGGACCTTTAAACAAATTCTGAGTGTGCCCAACAATCAGATCTAAACTGTAGTTTTGATTTTGAACATAAACTGTGATTTGATCCAAACTAAACTATTTCCAAAATAGCTAGATCTCAAGGATTTCTGAGTTAGATTAAAGCAAAACCAGATCTAACGATAGTTCTGAGTTAGATCTAATCAATGAAAGATAGTTCTAAACTGGTCATTAGAAGAGTTAGATCTAGTCAATGAAAGACAGTTCTAAACTAATCATTAGAAGAGTTAGATCTAGTCAATAACACTTTTCAGAATGATCAAAGATAAGGCAGATCTAAACAAACAGTTCTGAGTCAGATCTAAACAATGGTAGATAGATCTAATTAATCAATAACGATTTCCAGAATGATCAAAACAGAACAGATCTAAACAAAGACAAAATTATCTGAATCATAAAGTAGCTTACCTATGATGTGTTACCTCTGATCCATGAAGGAGTTCATGCCCCACACAAGAGATGAAGAACCACTGAGAATATGCTCAGAAAAGTTCAGAATCATGGATCTCCATCAAGGATGAGATCTCTTGCCAAGAGAAGCAATGGACTGTTAAAACACCCTGAAACCCTCACACAGAAATTCTACCAAAAAAGAGAGGGACGGCTGCCAGATTAGTCTCCCCTCTAAGGTGTCGTGGCCTTCAAAGTCATAGATCTGTCCTAAAAGAGGGGACGACAGACTGCAATGAGATCACTGGTAGAAGGAGGAGGGTCGGCTGGTAACAGTCAAAGAGGATAGCAAGATCAGCACTTTCAAATCACCCTCAACACTCACACAACAACCAGAAGAGAGGTCGAGCTACTAACAAAGGGAGACTGTCTCAAGGAGGCCACACGCTGTCACAGGGAGGCTGCAAGACTAATGCAAGGAGGCCGCAGATCTATTCCAAGGAGGCCGCAAATCACAAGGGAGCAATCCGCCACTTCTATGAGAAGAAGGAGAAGAGCATAAGTGAGTGTAAGAATGAAGGGGTCGGGGTCTTAATTTATACTATTGGGTGAGGGTTAGATAAAAGAAATAATGATTAAAAATAATATATTTAATTAATATAAATACTAATTAAATATATTTACAATTTAAAATATTTCTTGTATTAACCAAACATAACCCCCAAACAAACTCAAGCCCAAAAAACCAAGGGTGGAGGGTTAGGAGCAGTTTACACATGTCCATATAATTATCAAGGTGACCTTTTTAATTTTATCATCACTGCATATGGGCTACATCCCTCATGTGGTCATGCCCACCTTCAAAGAGAGTCATATACCAACAACTGCCTGATCAAGGACCAGGTTGCCCCAGAACATATCTGGGGTCTTATCCACCAAGGTACAAGACCAAGGATCAACCCATGCCCCAGACATGGGTACCCTGGAACATGTCCAGGGGCCCTAGACATATCTAGGAACTTTAACTGCTTGGTCCCAGACCAAGAACCCCAGTCGTCTATTGGGGGCCCTCACAAGGGTCTTCACTGCTTAGTCTCAGACCAAGAACCCCAGTTATCTACTGGGGGCCCTTTCAAGGGTCTTTTGCCATGGCTCTGACTGTTTGGTCCCAGACCAAATCCCCAGGAGTGCACTGGGGGCCCTAGATCTCAGCTAGGGTTTTTTCCATCCTCCCAGAGAATGGCTCTTGCTTCTGCTTTAAATTCAACACTGTCTCCAATGGGAACCAACCTCTAATAACCACAAGTACTAAACTCTAGGAGAATCTCAGAATGCCAGCGAAAATAATGCATGCCTGCTCTTAACCCTCAAGATTTTCAAGAGTGAAAATCTTGGGGTTAACAAGAATTTGAACGGTTAAGTCGTGAGTCGGACTGTTATTCTGAAGAAACCCCATTTTTTGAGTCGAGACGAATGACAGTCGTTGATTTGACGTGGTGAGATGATCTTGATCATTGGTTGGATGGTGAGGCCATTGGAGTTTCTAAGTGCAAGATTGTACTGGGACTCCGATGGGGAAGGCTTCGAGTTAACGAGTGTCGTTGATCCATCGGAAGGATGGTTAGTGAAGATCAGGACCGTCAATGTCAGGCATAAGGGTTATAAGTCTATTGGAGTATGAATAGCCGGAGATTCAAGTGATGGTTTCTGAGAGAGTCCGATGACGACATAGCCCGAGGACCGTCGATCCATCGACATGTGTCTCGTAAAGATCTCAATCGTTGGATCTCATATGATTTGATTCGAAAAGGCAGGCTTAGGAACCTTAATTGTCATGTAGTTGTAGACCCCAAGCGAACCTTGACCGTAAAATGAGATAAACGAGGATTGTCAGATCCATCAGAGTGTGTATCATCGGAGTGAGTCGATCAAAGTGGTTTACAGCACCAGAATGGATTCATTCCAATGGTGAAGGACTCCAAGAGCGAACATGAGCTATAGATCAAAGAACGAACGCAATGTAATCTTGACCGTATATTGTCGCAGGTCCCACCGGTTCACTTTACGAATAATAGAAAAGATGGATGATAATCATCGAGTGTTTAGAAGAGCCGACGTGATCAGAGCCATTGGTTTCTGAGTCCAAGAGTCGTTGGATCTATAGTAGCGATCCATTGAAGCAAAACCCGTCGAAATGGATGACAAGTTTGGTAACTAGATGTTCTGACGAGTAGAGGTCTGAATCACTACAAATCATTAATCTGATGGCAAGGAGTAAATCTAATCGTATGATTGAGGGCGTATAGACCCTAGTTGTCGTAGTGAGTCTGTGGAAGGATTTTTGTTGACAGTTAAAGGTCAGGCGAGAAGGTTTCAAAGTAAACCCTTGTGCATAGATCCAAAGAAAGGAAGGGAAAATGAACATCCCACTGGCCTAAGAGGTTTAGGGGGTCAGGTATGCTACACTTTTCCTCCAAGATCTTGTGAGGACATTAATTCTGGATGTAGACTACTATGTTACATACCTCTACCTAAATAAACATGGTCAAGTCCTGGTCATGTATCATGGCCTTAGCAACCCATATGATGGATCGATTCTTCCTCTCTACAACCCCATTCTGTTGTGGGTTGTATAGAACTGTCAGTTCCCTCTTGATTCCTTCCTCCTTGCAGAAACCCTTGAACTCCTTGGAGGTATCATCTCCCCCATTGTCCGATCTCAAAACTTTGATCTTCTTCCCTATCTGGTTTTCAACTAGAGCTTTGAACTCCTAAAACCTGCTAAAGACCTCATCCTTGGTCTTTAAGAAGTAGATCCAAGTCTTGTGAGAGAAATCATCAATAAAGGAAACATAATACATGCTTTGAACATTGGTCCACAAACATTCGAATTACTAGGTCTAAAATCCTCTTAGACCTATGCTCGTTGCTTAGGAAAACAACCTTGACATGCTTGCCAAGCATGCAGAGATGTTGCTCAATACTGAATTCTGGAAGACCTGTGACTATCTCCTTGAGAATAGGCAACGCCTTGTGATGCAAGTGTTGCATCCTCTTGTGCCATAACTCACACAAGTTGTGACTATTGTGCACTAAGGCTCAAACAAGTTCACCCTATAACCTATACAAATTACATTGTCTAACCCCTATTACTTGAGTTGTATCTGGGCTAGAATCCTTCATCCTGATGAGGACTTGTTGGTTCTTGAACTCAACTGCAAAACCCTTACCTTCCATGACCAAAACTAAAATCAAATTCTTCTTGAGACCTGGAACAAACAAGACATCGTCAAAATGTGAAGAATTACTTGACTCGAGTTAGAAGGGAATAGTATCAACTCCTTCTATTGGGTACTTGGCATCATCACCAAGTTCAACTTGTACTCCTAAGTCCTGCTTCTTTAGACTAGAAAACAACTACCAGGCTAATGTCATATGTCAAGATGCCCTATTGTCCACATACCATGCATTCCTTGGAATCGTGTTGGTAGAAAGGCAAGATACCAACGAGAAATCGTTCTTGAACTTGGCAGCAAACTCGTTCATCTGAATTTCTGTGAAGGTCGTTACCTTCTTTAGTTGTTGCTTCCCTTTACACTTCTTATCTGGACACGGTGATGCATAATGATCATGCTTATGACAACTAAAGCACTTGAGTTTATTGAAGTCCTTCTTTCCTAGCTGTAAGGTTGACTCCTCACTCTTTCGCTTACCCTTGTTGGTTCCTTTACCTCTGCCCTTATTTGACTAACCAAATAAAGCTAGGTTCTCTTCACCATCCTTCTTGTCGACCTTTGACTCCATTCGAGTCTCCTCGTAGATAAAGTCATCCCAAAGCCTCTCAAAGTCAGGAAGATTTTCCCAAGCACAAACACCTTTGACAAATGGTTCTCGCGAAGATGGGAATCCATTCAGAGCCATGTTCACTAGCTCTGCATCTTCAACCTTTTCCCCAATTGCTGCAAGTTGATCACGAATCTATGTGATCTTCATAAGATAAATAATGGTTGTGTCTAATCTAGTCATCACTATGGATCTGAGTTTGTTCTACAATATCATCTTCCTATTTATGTCTGACTCTGGTAGAGACTAACCAGGGCATCGAACATCTCCTTCATTGTCTTCTTCTTAGATACAGGAGGGATCAGATAATCTTTTATGGAATCCAAGATCATCCACTTGGCCTTCGGCCCTTCACTACCCTATTGTTGTGAGCTAACAACTTCTACAGATCTGTAGGTGAAGTAGCAACGTTATTGACAATATCCCAAAGATCATTCTCTTCTAGTAAGAGTGTAACCCTCACCTTCCATGATAAGAAATGTGAAGCACCATCCAATCTGTCCTCAAACTTGAGGCTAGTTGATGCCATCTTTGAGATCTACTGCTCAAACTCCCAATTATGAAAATTAATTTTGAAACCCTCTCACTGCTAGTCACTGCAAATCCTAGAGAATCTAAATCAAAGAAATAAGCTCTAATACCATGTGAAAATTCCTATCCCTAGATGACTAAAGTCTTTATGATCTCAATCAAACTATTAGATTGTTGAATTTAATTAACACAGAAATAATTTCAGACTATATAATTAATAACACAATAGTTGGAAATCAAATAGCAAAAGTATAAAAATTAATTTCACAACACAGGTATTTACTCCTTCAAAACCAGCTTTTCATTCCTTCAAAAACTTACAAGGAAACCTCCACAAGCTGCCCGAAAAAACAGCACTACACAGCTACAAAAAAACACCCCGAACTAAGCAAAACAACCTACTGGGAAAGTACGGTCTACTATACGGCATGTCTATACTGACTATACGTCGGTACGGTTCTATCCATACAACTATACAAAACTGTGCAGGACTACTTGTTGCCTGGAAATGCCTCTTTCCTAGCTACCTGCTCTCTCTCCAACTCTCTATCACTCAACTTGCTCAACTGCTCAAGTGTTCTTGTGTGTTTGAACTCTTTGTCTTGACTTGTCTTTATAGTTTTAGCTGAGACCAAAACCCTAATCTATTTCTGAGATTACTCCTAGTCTAAGTCATGCATGCATGAAATACACTTTTTAGACTAAAGTGCTAAAAATAAGACTTTCATGTTTTAACTAAAGTGAATTGCAAAATAGAATTTACTTTTCAAAAATAGAATTTAACTTTGTTGACGTATTTCTCCTCCATTGGGCGATTTTCTTATGTGAAACAAAGGGAAATGAGGTCGTATTGTCGCAACTAGGGCACCCGCAGAGGCTTATTGGGCATCTTTATATTTTTGTACTAGTCGAGCCATTCCGAATTTTTTCCCCGTCCGAGTCAAACTCTTGGCCCTTTTGCGTCGCAAAGTTTTCCCAATTCCAAGTCTAGTAAATTTTCTATGGACAATCCATCATCAAGTGTTCTTCTCCATAAGCATG
Source organism: Picea engelmannii (assembly GCA_009831015.1). Lineage (NCBI taxonomy): Eukaryota > Viridiplantae > Streptophyta > Pinopsida > Pinales > Pinaceae > Picea > Picea engelmannii. The sequence continues at coordinate 99,849 of ML783632.1, read as the reverse complement.
GCATCATAATGGACGTCCTATCCATTTTCTTAAGGCTTATGCTAGTTGTGTTTTGATTTGAGTAGATTGACTTGGCAGGAATGAATTTTGATGAATTCTAACGTAAGGTGGCTTAAACCTTGTCTTTCTTTTGTCATGTCTTTCCTTCTTTTTGTCCCTCCAAGTCTTTAAGAAATCGCACTTGCTCTTTGCCTATTCTCCACGATATTTAACCTGTCGAATTGCTTCCTCAAGAGTTTGAGGTTCTACGAATATGGTTCTTATATGAGGATTGCAATCCATTCAAGAAGCAATTATTTTTTAGCTTCTCGTCCTTCATTATTTGACACACTTTAAAAGTCTTGTAAACTCTCTCGTATTCACCCACATACATTTGCACCTACTTGAGGTTATGAAAGTCTGGCTTTCTTCACATAGTAATGATAAAAAAGATATGTATGTTTGAAGTATTTCTTGAATTGCTTGCAAACAAATCTCCTATCATTAATCCTCTTCACTTGTTTGTGATGCTCCCACCATAAAGCTTTGCCATTTAGATTGTAAATGGCAACTCCAGCGAACACCTTTAGTCAATTATGATGTTGATGTTGCGGATGCAAATCATTAGAGAAGTTGTGGATGCCAAAAGCAATGGACTACCTGAGCTGATTTATTTCCAATACAGGAGCTTGAGTCACCCTATATTGATGATGATCTTATGCACCTAAGGTTGACATTGATTTGAAAGCAACGAGTTGAGATACTATTGTCTTCTTAATTTTGTTTTGTTGTTTTAGAGTTTATCATTTACCTTTAACTTTTATCATCCTTATGATACTATGGCGTAGACTAATTTCCATTTTTCAATGTATTGATGAACTTATTATGATATGGAACTAGCTAATTAACACTTGGCAATAGAGAAATTATCATCTATGATTGCATCTAAATGTTTATCATTTTCCGTGAGACTGAACATTGGAGATTTCTTTTTTTTCTTATTGGTCAAGCCCTTTTCACTGGAGAGGGTGGAAATCATTACAATATCATCTTTACAACATGATGACCTTTGTCTACAAAGCCACAACCGAGGGGTATCTATTCCATCAAAGTCACCCAAGGCTTACACCTAACCTCATCTGCAAAGACCACATTAGCACAAGGACCACAATTAACAACACCTCCNAATATCATCTTTACAACATGATGACCTTTGTCTACAAAGCCACAACCGAGGGGTATCTATTCCATCAAAGTCACCCAAGGCTTACACCTAACCTCATCTGCAAAGACCACATTAGCACAAGGACCACAATTAACAACACCTCCACATTACCATGAAACCAATGTTTATCGCATTAACATAACCCACACCTCAGGAAGACTTAGTCAACTACATTATCAAAGGGAGCATGCATGTTGGGTTTTGAACCCAAGTCGTAATCATGGCAAGGGCTCCAACTTTTTTCTCCAAGAAAAATATCATAATTTTTATTCAAGGGAGTATGAAAATTACATTTTGAAGGTGTCAAAAGACACATAAAGTTTACAAACCGAAGCCTGAAAGTAAAAAGAAACATCAAAAACCCTATATCTACTTCTCAGCATATTAGCCATAAACACATCTTAACGGTACTAGATATATATATATATATATCGAAAGAACCAAAACGATACATGCCATAAAAACATCACTATAAGGGCTTGAGTGTATCATAAAGAAAACATTACAAAAACTATAAAACACTACCTCAAAAAACATCAAATCACAAGATGTAAGTCTAGATTTCTTCAAAATGAAGATATAATTACAGACGAGACCCCATCATGTAACTCCTCTAGGGATAAAGAGCATGTAGAAATATTTTGACCCTTCTTTGATAACCTATCAACTTTCGAGCTTAGTTCCCATAATACATGAGTAAAGGAGATATCATCAATGTTCCACCAAGTCTCTGGGACGAGGAGACATGTGGAAGTACCCCCAAAGTTTAGGGATTTTAGGGAAATGGGGGATGGGGGGACGTCACATATATAATATAAAAAATATAAAACATAAAATTTTAAAAATAAAAATAACAATGATAAAATCTACAACAATAACAATTCAATGTCCATCCCATGCAAATTCATCAGTAAATACTAAATTACTAAATAATACTAAATTAGTAAATTGAAAATTCAAATTTGTAAATGATATAAACATTTAAACATGATTCAAAATTCAAATTCAAATTCAATAATGAAATACATTGATTCATAAATCATAAATGAAAGTTGAAACAAAAATAGTAAAATAATAAATATTGATAAATTGATTTAAAAACTAAATTCACCATTCATCATTCTAGAATCTAATTAATTAGTAGTGAGCAAAATACTAAATAGTAGATACTAAAGTTTGAAACAGTAAATTGGAATTACTCAAACTCAAAAATTTAAAATAGTAAAGAGTGACGAGTCAAGGTCTGAGGTCATCAGTATCTAGAGTCAAGACTCAAAAGTTAAAACTGAAAAAACAATGAACATTGAAAACAAATTTTAAAATGACCATCATGGAGTCAATCTCATTGACCGGTCCTCTACATCCATCTCATGCATGAAGCCATCAAGACCATCAAAGGGAATGTCACTATCTGTCTCTGGGTCAGAGTCACTCTCATATAAGTTATAAGATGGCATATGATAACTTATAAGTAATTAATTGTGTTTTAAGTTTTAATTTTTTTAATTTAATTTTGTTTTAATTATAGCTTTTGAAATTTAATAAATTAATTGTGTTTTAATGTGTTACCAACATCGCGATAATATCGTGATGTTGGTGATATTATCTTCAAAATTAGGGTCAGCGATATTTTCCGATATTTTCTTTCTTACAACATTTTCCGATATTTTCCGATATTTTCTCGGATGTTGCCGATATTTTCGTTTTCGGACCCTCGGCGATATTTTGTTGATGTCGATGTTTGCAACACTGGTTTTAATTTGTATCTTCTTTTATATATACATACATACATATATATAGATATTTGTTTTTTAATTTTTTAATTTTTGTTTTTTTTAATTTAATTTTTTGTTTTTAAGCCTTATTAGGAAAAAATAATTCGGGGGGGCGTCCAGAAGTCCCTCTTTTCAAGGGGGGACGTCTAGGAATCCCCCTTTCTAGGAGACTCGTCCCCCACCTTGGGGAGTCGTGTCCCCCCGCGTCTCCCCAAAAAGGGGATATGGGGAAACATCCCCTATCCCGAGGACGTGGGAAACGTGGGGGACGCGTCCCTATGGAACACTTGATATTATCAAATAGCCTTGCCACTTCCTGTAAATATCTCTCATCGACCTAAGTTGGATATCCTACACTGAGCCAAAACCAGTCATCCAATTGATAACTATAGTCAAGTCACCATAAACCTGTAAAACCCTCACATTCCAATCCAAAGCATCCTCGGAGCCTAAAACTCAACCATGTTATTTGACCCGGGCCCTAGCTTCCATTTAAATTTATAAAAATGAGAAGCAAAATTTCCTCAATATCAGCACATTCAGGCTCTTTATCTTAAAAAGATTGACCACCAAATCAACAATCTTCAAGAATCCCCTAACCGACACCCCATCTTCCTTATTTGTTTCCCAAATGGTGTTCGTCTTCATTCTATGATTTGCAAAATTATGAAAAAATATATTCTCATCACCCTTTTCAATCCACACTATTTGACTCTTCAAGCACAATTCTACCTCCCTCCACTCCAGAATCTCGTTCTTTTTTATTCCAACTCCTTGAGCTGAACTTTTTCTTCCTCCCAAAAAAAGTACCTAAATCATTCTACTCATAAATATGAGCTATCTCTTTCTCAACTACTTTTAACTCCCTATCCATGTTTTTATTTTTATCATATACAAGGATGACACCACACCTTTCAACTTCTTCAGGGAGGTTGCAAACTAGAAGGTAGTAGATTCCCTCAAATTTGGATCAAACCCTTGCTATTCATTCTTAACCAATTTCAAAAATTCTCCTTCTTCCAACCAAGATGCATTAAACTTAAATGGATTGGCTAGTTTGTCATCCCATCTCTCCAACTAGACGAGGACAGAAGAGTGATCCAACCCACCACCCAATTCCACCCACATCTTGGTTTCTCAATCTCCGAGTATAGGGACCCTAAGATTAAAAATCTATCAAATCTCTTTGAAATTCCAACCTCCCCTATCCTGTTATTTCTCCAAGTAGGCATCAATTTTATAGGCTCGATATCAAGAAGCCTTGCTTCCTCAATTTTCTAGCGAAAAGAATATGTCAAGCTATCAAGAATTGCAAAATTCCTTCATACCTTAGCTCGACTCATGGTGAAATTTAAGTCATGATCAATGATAAATTTTTCAACTTTAACACAATGTAAAGAGAAAAAAACATCCCAGAATTCCCATCTTAATGACAAATAACTTCATACCTAGATCTTTAAACAAAAATTCAATCTAGAGACCTTAGGAAAGAAGAAAGGAGTTTTGTAAATAAACTAAATTTTTCCAACTTATCAAGAAGCCCCCAAAGATCCCCAATGCATCAACAACCAAAAATTCCAATTACCTTAAAATTTTCTCAAGATACCCCTTAACCTTTTGATTATCCACCATTGTTTACTGCAAAATTATAATATCTGGCTTATGGACCTCCACCAAACAAGCTAAGGATACTCTTTTCGAGGGACTGCCAAGACCTCAAATGTTTAGTGACAATAAGATCATTTGGACATTTTGATGGGGTTGTCCTACTATAAGGACCCCTTTGAGAGATTTCTACTTCCCATGCTTAATTTCCTTTAGTGCCTTCTCCTAAGCAAGATGTAGGAAGGATTTTATACCTACTGTAGACGAGGAGGGGTCCTTGACTAAGTCAAGACCTAATCCAAAGACCCCTACAAAACGCTTTTCTACGAAACCCCCATCCTTTCTAGATTTCAAAATATAACAACAAGAAGAATACAACTCTAGTCCTTCCCTTGAACCGAAGTCCCCTAGAAAAGAATCATCAAGACAATGGGAACCATCAGCTAGACCACCCCCCTAAACAGCAAGATTTAGGTTTTCCTTCTCGACCCAATAATGGGAATCCCCCCCTCTCAAAAACCAAAAACCTAGGAGAGTTCCATGTCTTAAAACTCTTATATGGGGCTTCTAAGGGAGATGGTCAAGATTCCTTGTTTCCCAAATCAAGATTTACCCTCTCTATTGAAGGAATTGTTATCACAGGATTTGTACTTGTGCAAGCCCTTCACAAAATCCCAAATCTTGTGTAACAATCAGAAATACCCACCACTGTCACCTAAGAAAATATTTCCCTCGTTTTAGTGAAGGAGAAAGGTCCAACACAAAGGAGGCTTCCCTAGTGACTTCAAGGGATCAAATAGCAAGATCAGCCAAGCCTATAGCCCCCTATCTTGGTCACTTAGAATATCAAGCTAGGTCTAGGTAAAGGTGAAAGGTCAAATTGGTTGGAACAAGGTAATTGGGCAACCTGTACGAGACAAAAAACACTTCAATGCATAATATCATCAATTACCAAGTTATATAGCATAATAATCACCTTTAGACACTAGATGACAAGTAAAAACTATTGATGTTGTAAATTTCCAGCAAACAACCAGTTTATATCAGCAATTAAAGATTTATAACAGCAACAAGAAATACAACCCAGAAAATTAGCAACTGACTCTCTAAACTTAGCTTACAACATGAGCAACAATATCCAATTGCTAAAACAATTTTCTGGGCAAGTTTTGCCACAATATTAAGTGAATTTGCAGCAAAATCTGTAGCCATAATGGTTGTAGCAAATAATTTATCACAGCAACAAGTAAACAATTGATTTTGCAAAACGTTAGGGTAGAATTAGCTTGCATATGATGTCATAAATCAATTTCAAGAGAGAGAATTAAAATTCAATTAGGGTTTTAACCATCACTTACAATCAACTAGACTTGTGTTGTTTCTCTTTCTTGGGCAATGGAGTCAAGCAACACACCATGAAAATTGCTAGGTGCAAGATATGTGATGGTCAAGCTAGGGCATATAGCCTCATAAACCCTAGCTTCAACTTCTTAAAACAATCCATGGGGCATATAGCCTTATAAACCCTAGGTGTCATTTTTCCTCTAACCTCTAGCAACAAGATCAAATTGAGTTAGGTCAAACCCTAGGGGGATGGCACCTCTCAATCCCTAGGACTTAAACTTGCCAAGACAAAAACCCTAGGGTATAAAGCCTCTTAAGCCCTAGAATAATTGCCTTAATGCTTCAACAATTAATGATAATTGAAAGTAGGGAGGGGAATAAAGCCTCTTAATCCCTCCTAGGGTCTCAAGCATACAAGGTACATGCAACAACTAAGTCTCTAAAAGAGCATCTACCAAAATATACCACACACAAGCAAGAAAATTGAACAAAGAAGACTTACTAGGCCAAGCGCATGCATGAGGAAACCGTAATTCACCATTCAATGTCAACAAGAGAAAGCATCCAACAAAATCTTCCTCCAAGTGGTGTGCACTAGCTTCCAAGACGAAAATAGAGATAGAGAGAACTTTTCTACAATAGCTCTCTCACAAGTGAGGAGTTGTGATGATGAATAAATGTTTTGAGTGCTAGACGTATTTATATAAGGTATGTTGACCACCTATTTCGACTAGGGGGTCAACTCCATGTGCCATGAAGCTATGTACCTTATGGTGCAACAAAGTTGAAGACTTTCTGGTTCTACAAGGCAATTTTTGCCCCCGGCACGTCTTTTGTAATCAGAATGTTCGCTCCCCTAAGTGGAATAATAATGTAATTGGTTAGCATGAGTCATATTTTAGTTAGTTACCTAGGACTTTATCATTAGGGAAGTCCTTTCATCGAATATTTTTTATCATCGGGTAATTTTTAATCACCCTCGAGTTTTTCACTCACAATAATCCTCCAAAGTGGTGAGAGGCATTCTAATGATCGAGCCCAATGGGTGACTAGGGTCTAGGACTATTGTAAATGACCATGTTGGACATTTTCCAGAGTCTTGCAGAATTCCGTCGAGTTTTAATAGTTTTTTTTTTATTAAAATTACCCAGTTAATGGTAATTTTAAATTTGATGTAAAAAAGTAAAAATTTGGTCCTAGGGGATTTTAGTAGGGGTATGGGTACTCAAAAGAAATGGCAAGAGACCCCCTACACCCTTGGACCAAGTTTCAACTCAATTGGACAAGTTTTTCTAGGTCATTGTCCATGAGGAGTCCAAGTCAGTCTTGAGTCAGCAATTAATTGCTTTAATTTGGCTAAGTAAAAATGTCAAAAATTGTAAAATGAGCAAAAAGTCATGAGAAAGAGTGGGAGATGTTTCCTAAGCCTTTTCACAAGTTAGAAAAGTGATTTTCTAACCTTACCAACCCCCCTTGTTTAGCCACAACCTCAAGTTGATCCTCTCCCTAAGAAAAGTGCACCCCCCTTAGTGAGTAACTTAGCCAAACTCAAAAATTAAAGTGAAAACTCACCTAATTCCCTAAGTGCGCCCTCCTAAGGCTCTAACCAAGTGATTGAATGAGTCTAAAGGTGATTCCCCCCTCTCCACACTCAACCCTTAAACCCTAGCTATACAAAAACCCTAAAAGTGTGCCCCTCCTTGACCATTTCTCTTGGGTGAGTGACACTTGGAGCTCATCCAATAGGGGTCTCTCTTGCCTCCCAACTATAAAACAAAGCCTACCCGCCTTCATTTGACATCTATTCTCAAAGCAAACTTATGCTGCCCAAATCTCTCCCATTCCTCTCTCTCATTTTGCTCTTTCTCTGTTGTAAATCTTCCTGCAAGTATTTGCAGCAATATTTTTCTCAATAATAGAAAAGCTTTGGAGGATCCATGGTGTGCATTGAGAGTCTTCTTGGTGCCATATTTGTGCTTCATTGAGGTGATATTTGTTCTTGGTTTCTTTTGTGTATTTCTTGCTCATAGATCTAGTTTAGGAGATCCAAGCAAAGTATTTTGCTTTGATAAATTTATGGTAGTCTTATTGTAGATTTAGTGAGCTGATTTTTTATGACATTGCAAAGTATTTTGTTATCTCATTTGAATCCACTCACCTCCTTTCATTTTTTGTAGCAAGATCTCACATTTTGGCAGGTCACCAAGGGTTAAAGACGACAAATTTCAGATGTGGAAATTTGTCTCTTCAACCAACATAAGCCTCTAACATTTTTCTATTTCATTTTATGTTGTTCCCCCTTCTCTTTTGGGCAAATTTCTGTTCTGTAATAGGCTTAAATCTACATACTTTCTTGCTGATTTTTACATGTAAAATTTTTGTTATGTACTAACAGAAATTTATGAATGTTTTGGTTGTTTTTACAGCATTTCCAGCAAGCTTTAGCTTGCTGTTTTTTGCAAGTGCTCTCCAGAACAAGGGGAGGTGCTACCCGTTTGGGGCCTTAGAACACTCAAGAAGAGCCTCCCAACTTAGGGTAACAAAACCCCCTTCTTCTTCTCTCTATTTCCTTAATTGTAAGCAGCCCAAGAGAGTCTAATATATAACTTTTTAGGCTTATGAAACAAGGAAACAAACATAACTTTTTGGGCTTATGATCCATTATCCAACTTCAACCAATGATCCTCAATCACATGCCCAGTATATTAAGCACAACACCCTGTATGAAAGAAGGACTAATATACCTCATGGTGACATTGCCTTACCATCTCCCAAAGATTGTATTGACTGGATGGGATGAGATTTGTTGATAGAAAGTGAAAGAGGCATCTGAGGGGGGTTGTTGGGCTACCGTAGATGGACCTGTTGATCATCGTCGTCATCGAGATCATTGTCTTCATTGTGGTCCATGAGACATGATCTCCTCTAGTTACCCCTAGGCATGGGGGAGTAACAAGAATAAACCAAAGTTAGGCTCAAGAGACTTACCCATGTAGGTATTCACCTAAGTCCATAGAATGCACAACATCCAAAACAACCCTAGCTTCCTCACTCATTGACTGAGGATTTGAAGGACGAGAATGCACAACATCCAAAACAACCCTAGCTTCTTCACTCATCGATTGAGGATTTGAAGGACCAAAATCCCTTTGAAGAAAAAAATCATTAACAACCTCCCATGAACCTTTGAGACCGAAACTAAAGCCCCATCTACAACGCGTTATACTAGCTCAAACAAGGTAACGCAGGTTGAGACTAAGTAACCTCCTAGCCTCCTACATCATGGGCATTTTGACAAAAAATCTTAGTTTGCAATGAATTATCAAGAACAACAACCTCCAAAACCCTTATCAATGAATCACACACCTTCTCTATCAGTGACTGAAATTTCCTAGGTTTCGTAACAATGGACAAAACCAAAATTGTTAAGCCCTAAATAGTGGCTCATTACCCCTTAATTGGGGCATATTACATTAGTAATGTTATTTTATTTATGTTGGCTTGAGTCCATTAGTTGTAATTGTACCTCCTAGTCTCCTATATATACCAAGGAGACATTTTCATTTGGAATCATCTTGTATTTGGACATTTATGTGGGGTATAAGGAGGTTGCCCCCTTGAAGAGGCTTATTACCTGAAATTCTCTCTTTTTCAAGGCGTTAAGTACTTATTCTGAGATTTTTCTATGCTATATTTTTATTTGGTTGTTAACATATGGTATCAGAGCTCAAGGTCTTGGGGTTTCGCTGCTACATCTGAGACACCTTGGCATTTTCACTATAACTTTTTTTTCTACGACGTTTCAGAAGGAACCCTTTGGAAGATATTTATTAGACGGATCAAGGGACGTTGGGTTAAAATTTCAACTCCTGAGGCCTTATACTTTAGGAGATACAACCTATGTAAGATAGGGTTCCGGAATCATCCGGAATTGAGTCATCGCGGAATTTTCGCTATAAAAACTTTTCTGTAACGTTTCAAACCCTGAAATCCGGAGACTATTCACAGAAATTATTAAGTTATCTATGATAAAAATTTCAGCTTCTGGGTCATCTTACATTTGTAGATACACACTGTGGAAGATAGGGTATTTGACTAGTCCTATTGACTAGTCTCAACTCTCAAGCAGGTGTTCCGGGTAGAACAATCATAAATTCTTCCTAGACTATCCAATTTGAGTGAGACCAGTTGCATTGGATAGTGGACAGTCTGTAGTATTTCTGGTACAAGTTTCATAATTTTATACCAATTATTTTGTGTGGGGCATGCTATACAAGTGACATCTCCTAGAAAGGCCAGAAATCAGCAAGTTGTGGGGAAGTTACCATAAAGTCTGCTTGGCACATCCAATTTTGATTAGACCTGTGGCATTGCAGAGAAGAAATATCAGAGAACTACAAAAAAGAAAATTTCATACCCAGAAGGGCCGAAATTTTGGAGATACAATAAAAGAAAGATTGTCTAGCAGAACCACCTCAAAATCAAGGCTTAAAGTGATACTTGGCCAACATGCCACGAAACAAGGGAACTTCTACACCAAATAAGCCTCCAAACAGTCCTACTTGGACTCTTGATGAAGGTGAAGAAATGCGTAGGGACAAAAATGATTTACAAAAGAAGACAGTAACAAAAGGTGAACTACAAGAGATGATGGATTCAACGGAAGCTAAGTTGGAGGCAATAAATACTAAGGTGGATGGTTTAAAAGGGGAGATCATGGAAGGATTGAAAAATTTCCTAATAGAGAGGACACCTTCACCCCTTAAAGGATTGAAAAATTTCCTAATACTCTTCACCCCTTCAACATCTAGACCGGATTCCTCCCTTGGAGTCAACATCTTTTGCTTTTTCCTCCAACTTTTTTGAGCAAAAGGTAAAGAAAAATCGTCAACAATGTCCATAAACATAATAATGAACACATCTACAGGGTCCTTTTGCATAATCCAGAAGCTGAGAATGAGTTAAAATTCCAACCACAATCTCTAGCGAGATTGCCAACCCCTCACTAATGTCCATTTCAACCAAAACACTAGCAACCCTCTATTAAGAACTAGAATTAAACGATAGGTCAATATTCAGGGTCTTCCCCAACACATCTCCTATATTTTTCAATACCTTTTCAGACCACATCTCCCAAGGATGACTTGGAAGCCTCACCCATACCAAAACCTGCTTAATAACCTCAAACCTAGAGTCGAAACATTTAGAGCCAAATATGCAAACCCCCAGTACCAGCACCCCTTAAAGATTTTATGCACATCATCCTCAGAACAAAAAATAATTCCTATCCATCCTCTCACCATGAGATGGGAAGACCAGCCCATACCCCAACACAGGAACACAAGCCTTTGCATCCAACCACTGAAGTTATGATCTGAAATATGCCAACCATGGAATTTGCCAATTAGGTCCTTACCAAAATATTCTATTGTCTGCTCAACCCTAATATCCTCACCAAGGACCATCTTGACTTGTGACCTCCTCTCCTTAACAACTTTACAGGCCTTCTTCCTTTTACCCTCTGCTGCTACAAGCTTAGCAGGCCCTTCCTCCTTCGTAACCCCACTCAAAGCCTTGAGATACAAGATTTGACCTACAAACCCTAAACCAGAACATGAATATCCCTTCGGAAGCACTAGATCTAGAGAGTTGAACAAGAATGAATGAGCCCTTCTTCACAACGATTTACACTAAACACCACATTAACCACCTCTTGCAGATTCCAAGCACAATGTTCATCCACATTAACTCTGCATTGATCTAGAAGATCCTTGAACCTACCACCTTATCCATCGACCAATCAGGTTTGTCCATGAGAGCCTGACAAGGTACAAGCACTTTTAATGCTTTTGTCCAGCTCTACCACATCTGACAAGCCCAAATCTTTAGCCACTTTCGATGCACTGTATAATGGTTCCACCAGTAAAGCATCCACAATCATGGTCCCCAACCCTAGATCGCTTAGACTAACACTTAGGCCCCAAGGCTTAGGGCTTGTAAACATTTGCTGGCCCTCATATGCATCCTCTGAATAATCCAGGAGCTCTTCTTCACACTCCAACGCTCTCTTATTTTTCCAGCTCCAACTTTCCACTAGACCACAGCCAACTTTCCACTAGACCACAGCTCAATAAACTATGAAAATGAAGTACTACTGTCTCACTTATTTTGTATTTTTCTCTTCTTCTCTTCTTTTCTTTCCTCAATGAAGTTTCTTTTCTAATTCTTCTCATTCTCTGTCATCTCCTACAGATTCTACCCAAGCTTCCAACCATTATTGGGATTAGCATTACTTCTGTGGATAATGGTTCAAATTGAGAGGATTAGCAATACCAATTGAAAATCAAGTATTAATTTCTCACACTATTATTTTGATATCTGGCTATGCAATATTCTCCCGCCACAACAATTCTGTCATGCACCAAACTCTGAAATTTGAATTAATATTGATGTCACATCTTAACTTATTATTTCTGAACATTAATATCGATAAATATGCCACAAGCATATATACAATGAAGCCAGAGTAAACATGAAGCAAGAAATACTAAATTCAATGCTGAAATAAATTGAAACTGATTGGAAGGGTAAAATTAGAACATACAGGCCAAATCAATGCTAACAAAATCTAGACTATAAGCAGAACAATATTCTCAAACCATTTAACACAAGAAACATACACAACATCCTATCAATGCAAAACTCAGAGAGTCGGATAAGAAGAAAAACCTCTCAAATCAAGCTCCACAACATATGGTGTCACATTCAACTCCTTGAAAACATTCTTTGCACGGGCACAATACCTGCAGCAAACGATAGCAATGAATGAGGACCATATTTTATTTGATAAAATTATTAAATGGACTAAATATAATCATGATTTGTGAAACTAGACCTGATGGAAACTCTGTTTCTGATTGTTACCTAAATAGAGCTTCATTATGCCAAACCAGAGCTGATAAAAACTCGGTTTCAAATTAATTTTTATTGAGATAATGACCTTCTTGGTTTGAGAATCACAATTTCTGTATGAAATTTTAGATCTAATTAAAACTAAATGATCCTTGTTCCTGAAGGTACAAATCCCTTTAGGAGATAAATTTGGTCATTTTTATTTTGAGTTGGCAAAGCTTCGGAGTCAACCATAACTCTGTTTATTAAGCACCCACATTCACACCGCAGCTTGGCAGGTCCACTTATAGTTAGATAACTGTTGGATAGAACTGAATGGGAGCAAGAATGTGGTTAATTTATGTTAACAAACAATTTCTACCACATGTCTAGTTGGGCAACAACCTTAAACAATGCCCTGATAGAAAGGCAATTTTCTAAAACTCATCCCCAGTGCCATACAAACTTGAGAAATTCATTATTCTACACATTTATTCAGAAAAACATTCAGAATATTTTCAAAGAAGGGTTCGCATAAGTGAAAAATATTAGGTTGTTATAAGCAAGAATTCACACTTCTATAATCATATGGGAGCTAATTATTTACCAAGTATTCCTAAGCATGCCACTGCCACAATACCACTAATGAAGGCTTCCAGCCCTAATAAGAGAAGATAAGATAATTTTATTAATGTCCACAGTGAACAAAAGATTAGGTCAGTGGAACTAGAAAATACAAGTCACAAACATAACGTGGAAGTGTCAAGGCTATTCCTAAAATCTAAAAGATAAAGAGATGCAAGTGAAAGTGAAATACAAGTGAGTAAGAATGGGTAAATCCTAGAAAGAGAGTCACCACTCAAACACTAGAAAGTGTGTTGTCTAACCAACTCGGTATCATTTGCATCCATGGCTGGTGAATTAGCACAATGCTTAGCACCTCTAGTTGTCAAAATATACTGCAAGGAGGCACTGATCCACCTGGTGGGGCAAGGTCTACATAAATCCCATAAGGTCAGTCATCTATGAGTGGTCGCCTTGCGCACGTAGAGAACCAAACACCTTTGATCTGAATAGCAAAAGGAAATAGCAAGGGACCCTCTGAAATCACAGGGTAAATAGTGATATATCCCTTGGATCTCAAACTAAATGGGACATCTAAAGATGAAATGCTCATCAATAACTCCATCTGTGGGATGTGGTGACATGAAGTGCTCCTCAATCACTCTATCCACGGGATAGAGTGATATAAAGTGCTCCTCAATCACTCCATCCATGGAATATAGTGATCAAATTCAACCCATCACAGTTGAGAACAAACCCTCATTTGGCGAAGCAAGATCCTAAGGCCATATGGCCAATGACATCGAATAGGCCATCCTTCAACTACAAGAAAATCTCATAATAGAATGTCATCTTAGAGCCAAGAGCCTAGGGGGGAAGATCCAAGTATTTCTTGCTTATTGATCTCCCCTTTTTGAATGAGGTGGGTAGGGGTGTCCAGAGAATACTTAAACAAAGGGAGGCGCTCAATAAAAATGTCAATGGATTAAGCGAGTGAAGAAGCCTCTAAGAACCAACAACACCTCCACCATGAGAAGGCCCACGGAGTCAATCTTCTCTAAAGAACAAAGGGCCAAATAGGGTTATCTTTACCGTAATATAGTTGAATCACCAAAGGTGTGTATCCTATGAAGAAAAAATACAAGCCTAAAAATTCTCTTAAGGTGCAAGGAGTGGGCACCAAACTCGGGGTGGACAATCGTTTACAAGACAATCTGTTTGCAATAAATGATACAATGGAGCATGATAGACTAGATTCAATCTAATCCAGTCCAATCCATTGGTCACAAACTAGGCCCCCAAGCCTCAACACCATGAAGTACCATGAAGTACAATGGGCTCAATTATCAGGTCAAAGGGATGCATCTTTGAGGGAATGCCTTGAAAGTGCATACGAAAACAATGGTGTTCAAGCACAAAAAGAGACCCATAACCCTTGATGATTGACGGTTGGGAAGTGAGCCTCGGGCTAAATCTAAGACCCATGAATTGGACCCCCAAGTATATGTTGTAGTGATCTCCAAATCACCCCCTCTAAAGAAGCAGTGGAAATCTAATAGAGTATTATTAGAAGTAATAAATACTGTCTATGATCACAAATCTAGTGAGGATGTCAAACTACCTTTATAGGCTCTCATGGGAGGAGGCCAAGAGGACCACACAATCTACAAATAGGTGTAGTGGAATCAAGATGTGGTGTAAAAGGAAACCATTGTCAACATGTGTGTGCTACTTGAGGTGTGCCTCCAACTCATCAATGTAGATCGCAAATAAGGTGAAACGCAAGGAAAATGAACAAAAAGATGGCATGTTGAAGATCACCAAGGGTCATTGAAAAGAAAACAATCAATAAAAAGTGAGGGGTCATGGAAAATGGAAAATTCCAAAAAGTCCTTCAAAGTTCAACATGACAAGGCAAAGGGTTACAAGTAATGAATTCTCTCAAAAAGACCAGAGATTATCTTTTTCCTATTAAGAAATGCCAATAAGTTGGTGAGGGATGAAAGCAACTCAAGGAAGAGAGAAGGTTGCAATACTGAATACACAATATTAGATAGAGTAGGTATGTGCCTTCCCTAGGTCCACAACAATCTTGAAGATGAAATCCTAGAACAGCAACATCTGCTACTAGGGTATCCTTGCCACAAGAATTTGTTTATTGGGTACACTAATCCTTCTCGTCCATGATAGAAGTTAAATAGATAATGTTGTGATGGTAGAATCGTTGTATGCTCATTACATGATAGTCCTCCTCAAATGAGGTAAGTTTACAACTTGAGAAGTAGACTAGATGGTTAATATAAGCTTCATTAGAATAGGTTAGGACACCCACTGAGAAAGAGAAATGGATCGATCCAAAACATGGAACATCATGTTCCAATTGTAAACGTAAGATTTTTGCATCCACATCTTTTTGTTCAAATCCGGAATGCCTTATGTTTTTTCCATCCAATATCCCAACAAAGCATTCTCCACTAACTTATAAGGCTAACAAGGGTCCAACGATATGTTTATCTATTTATGAACTAAATTAATAGCTTCTTAACCCAAGTAATCACTTCAACTAATTTAGGTTCTACCAGATTGAAGAGTCCAAAATTAGGGAAACTATCATGATGTCAAATAGCATGCCTTGAATATTTAAAATATGCCCCAACTCAAGTTATTTGAAACAAGGAAATACCAAGAGTTTCCAACAAGGAAACATTGCATAAACAACTTCTAAGGCATTGATTGAGATTCAGTGTTTAAAATCTCATATCTGCCTTAAAACTTCTCCCCAAAAAATCATAATTACAAAAATTGAATCTCTCTCCAAGCCCTACAAAAGGATACAAGTAAAAAATATCGATTATAGTTTCTAAACGTTTGTTCTAAAAAGTGATGGATTTAAGAATGCAAAATTTCAAGAATGTTTACTTTTTAAGCTAAATATTTAGAATTGAAAATTTGTACTCATACAATGTTGTATGGCTCATTGATTAGATCAATTCTAATAAAATACTTTTTCTAGAGATAAATATTAGGTGAGAGGAGAGCTATGCCTCGAGGGACTAGAATGTTTTGGGTTGTTGCAAACTAATTATTCAGTCTTATTGCATTGATTGCAACATGGCTGCTTTGCCAAATTATGACCTTTCTCTCATAAGGGGAGACAATATGACCTCACCCAAAAAAGCAATTGTCATTTTTGGTACTGCTACTGATCTGGAGAGTAGAGATGGCACCAAAGGCTCCCTGAAAATTTGTCCCAAAGGTAATCGCGTGGTAATAACCCCCCTCCTGATATTGAATTTTTTTATTCTAAATATGATAGTTTGTGTATTAATTTAGGGCGGACTCCATTTTGGGTTACTTGTTGAGAAGGTACCTCCTAAGGCAGTCATTTGAAATTGGATTTGAGAGGCATGGGAGCCACATGGTTCATACTGCACCCATACGCACAGTTTAACTAAGGGCTTCTAACTATTTCAGTTCAATGGTGCGACCCATGTGCATGAAATCATGCTTAGAGGACCTTGTATTAGTAAGAATACCCTAGTAGTTTTTCCCACTAGAAACACGATTTTCCATCGAAAAAATTGCTTGACTAGCTTGCCTAATCAAGGTGGATTTCCTAGGCCTCCATATGCTCCTTGGCCAACCCTAGAGCAGATTGCAACCCCCTTTAGGGAGTTTATTTTCCATGAGCTTGAGTGGTTTTACCACCCTCAACCTTACCATAGGGTTTTCATTCGGGTTAACCTATCTAAAGACCTCAAGGAATTTGTGCTCATCGAGATTGGTAATCGGGTACACTACCAACCAGTTCAATACATTGATTTTCCCAACACTTGCTTTTGCTATCAAAAATCTTGGATCATTGCATCTATGATTGATCACTTATGACCTGGGTCGACCGAGAGGTAGCCTCACCCACCAAAACCCCTCTCACTCCCAAATCTCACCAGGCAACAAATGTGGGTAAAGGTGTTTGACTGACACTGATCATAAAAACAAAGGTAATGGCAACCAAAGCTCCTACCTCGAAGACCCTAGTTCCCATGGCTCTAGGCACCAAGACCTCAATTGCAATTGGACCTAGTCAGAAGCCAACTAAGGTAGCCAGTAAAGCACCTTTTGGTGCCATGCAATAGGGCGGTGGTAGTTGAAGAACATGCTCTCCTCCACCACTCCTACACTCACAGGAAAATGAAGCAGTTTATGATGACAAGGGCCACCAAAAGCAACCAAGGAAAGCTACCCTTGGTGTTTTTTGGTTGAAGCCATCTCTTGCAACTAATTCCTTTCATGCTCTATGGGACCTCAAGAACTATGAGGCAAAAATGCAGAATGCTACAGGTTTTTAATGAAGGTGACCTCATGGAATGTCTGGGGTCTGACTGACCCTAGAAGAAAATACATTGTCAACGAGATGTGACTTCTTTTGGTGGGATAGATATTCTATGTTTGCAAGAAATCAAAATTGTTGGGTTCATGCTTCATACATCCCTATCAGTAATTTGGCCAAGGCCTAAATATTTTTGTTCTAATCATTCTAAAGATAAATGTGGCATTGCTATACTAGTCTCTCTATAGTTTACCAACATTGTTGTTCACTGGGGTCCAAAACATCACAGAGATTCGTTTTGGATATTGTTAAATTTAAACAAATGGATGCAAGGCCTGACCAACATCTATGCTTCTAATGACTCGAGAGAATGTGAAGCGTTTTAATGTTGGCTTGTCAATGAGCTCCTTGATGCCCATTGGCTTGTTTGTGGGGACTTCAACATGGTTGAATATTAGGAGGATAAAGAAGGGGCATTGTTGATGTGCCTACTAGTGAGAGAAAAGAAGCTTTGCTAGACCTAAAGGCCTGCCATGGGTTGTATAACACTAACCAACGCCAACTTGAGGATTCAACAAAGGTTTGGTTCACCTGAACAAATTTGAAGAAAGGGCCGGAGCAAATTTACCAAACGCTTCTATTTTGATTCATATGGAGGTCAACCAATCCATGTTGTCAGCACAGTCACTTTAGCAAACAACAAACACATCTAGTTTATACTATCTCAGGGAGTTGAGTGCATACAGGTGCCCCAAACTCAATATATCATGGATGTTTCTCACCTCCAAATCCCAAGTTGCCTAGTATGCATCCATACTACGTGGAACTCGATTCCCAAGCCACACAAGGACAATGGTCGGATACTTTGGTGGGAATAGGCCATCTCAAAAATAGTCACCTTTCTACATAGGTATGGAAAACAAATTGCTTAGATTCATCGTAGTCGCTAAAGTGCAATGCTCAATGACCTGGAGGGTCTCACTGAAGAGTTGCAATGGACCCCTTATGATGAAGAAAAGAAAGCTCATGCTGCAAAGGTGCACCCAATGTTTTAAAAACCGAAACTGGTACCGGAACCGATCAAACCGGTTTTTTAAAAAATACATAAAATATTTAAATTTTAACGAAAAATATATATTTTTAAGATTTTAAATCATGTTTCCAAAGCATTAGAGACAATTACAGACAACATAGCCAAAGTATGCTCATGAATATATCAAAACGACACCAAGTGCAATACATATCTAGAGATCGAAACATAAATACATAATCAATGAGGCTCTAAATGGCCTCTACAACATCAAAAAACATACTAAGTTAGAGTCACTGATACTATAGGTGGGAATGCCAATGAAAAATACAAAATAGCCATAGGGTAGATACTAGAACCGTAGATGGAAGAATCTAATAGCTCATGAGTCATGACTGTCAGTAGTCCTCCATGTCATAATCAACAAGATTGGCATCACTACCACTGCTCTCTCCTCCATCCTCCTCCTCCTCCTCCTCCCCTATATCCAATGCAATCCGTCCATTTGTTGATGTGGACTTTGGAGGATGACCCCTCAAGAGGATCACCATCATCAAAAGTGACCGGCTCTAGCACTAGTTCATTAAGATCCAAGTTGGCTAATGCCAACTCAACACTGTTGTTCAAACCCTTATCATTAGAAAACACATCCCACATCTTTGTC
>ML783632.1:51865-75575 GCA_009831015.1 Picea engelmannii | reverse complement strand
ATATTAACTTTAAAATGAAATATAAAGTAAAAGAGTAATAAATCAACATCAATAAACATAAATGATGTTATGATGGACATGGAAACGGCAAGGATAGATTATGAGCTTGCGTTGTGACACAAGGTTATGAGCTTGAGCTACAAATTTAGTCAATGGCCATTAGGTTCGACTAACTTCAAAAAAATTTAAGGTTCGTTGAATTTTGAAACTCAAGGTTGAAGTTCAACTAACCTTGTGACATAGGATGTGGGATACTTTTCACAACTTATTTAGTGCAATGAACACTACTCAAGTCAATCGACTTGAAATTGAGCTCTCCAATCTCAAGATGGCTTACTTCGTCAACGTCGACAAGTATACTGCAAGGTTCATGAATCATGAACCTAAAAGATAACATTATTATATCTAGTGGCAAGGAAAAATCATATTCAAAATATGTGAGTATTGTTATAAATAATCTTTCTCTTGCATCCAAAATTTTTGCTATCGTCTTTTACAACATTACTCTTTTTCTCAAGGCCCATACTTTGCCAACTTTAGAGGGTGTGTTTTCTAACCTTATCCAAAATCAAGTCACCCTGAGGCATTAGGGTGAACTACCCCCTAGATATCAAGCCCATTCTAAGGCTTCTACATTCTTATGCAAGCATGAGTCTACAGAAACTCCCAACTCCTCAAAGAAGAAGAGGACAACATGCTATTATTGTCACAAGGAGGGGCATTCCTTCAAAAGTTGTCCCCTCTATCTTCAAAAGATTGAAAAATTGCTAGGCAAACAACAAGCAAAAATGACCTCTTTAAAGTCATAGTTGGTTATTCTAACTCTGCACATCTAGTTGTGCACTCTACTCTATGGTCTTCAACTTCTTCAAAAGAATGGATTGAAAATTCTAGGGCTACAAGACATATGACAAATCACAAGCACCCTTTCTCTAACTACAATGATCAACACAAAGCAGAAAAGGTAACTATTGAAGATGACTTAACTCTCCCAATTTCTGGTTGTGACACTGTTATGATTGACAATGTTAAGTATGAAGATATTCTCCATGTTCCTAGGACTGGATCAAATTTACTCTCTATCTAACACATCACACACACCAATAAAAAGGAGGAATTTTGGCCGAACAAATAGGTTGTCAAAGATATTGGCGATGGGTTCAAAGTGGTTGCATCAAGATTTTGTGACGAGTCTAAATGTATGTACAAGTTGGGGAAGAATTCTTCACCTCTAGTTTCCAACAAGTTTATTGCAAAGATGGCAAATGAAGATTACAACAATAAGCTATGGCATTTTCATCTAGGTCACGCCAATCATGGATCCTTGAGACATATGATCCATCTTCACCTTGATAAAAGTCTTCCATAGATCAACCCTCCCAGTGGTGTTTGCGAAGGTTGTGTGATGGGAAAACATCATAGCGGATCCTTTTTGAAGGAAAAATCAAGGCATGCTTCCAAGCCCCTTGAATTAATTCACAGTGACGTTTATGGCCCCATGGCCATCGCTTCTCTTAGGGGAGCCATGTACTTCCTCGCCTTTATTAATGACTATTTTTTGCTCCTCTAGATCTAGACCATTAAATCCAAGGATGAGGTGATTGGAAAATTTCGAGAATTCAATTCTCTTGACGAAGCTCAATGCAAACAAAAGACCAAGTGTCTTCAAATAGATTGGGGAAGCGAGTACATTGGTAATGCCTCTCGGCAATTTCTCCACTATCATGGCATTTATTGGCAGTAGATTATTCCCTATACTCCTCAACGGAATGGTGTGGTTAAGCATAAGATTAAGGCAATCATGGAGATGACACGTTGTATATTTCTCTCTCAGAGCATGAGGCTCTCTTTTTGGGGAGAGGCAAGTATTTGTGCAACATTTATCATCAACTGCACAACTACTCATGCAATTACCAGTATGACTCCTTATGGACGATTGCATGGGCAGAAGCCCTCTATCTCACATTTCAAGATCTCTAGATTAGATGCATTGGTCTATGTCATGAAAGGCATGAAATATCACATGTGCATTAAACTCTTTACAAGATTGGTTGGCTACAATGAGTCTTTTCAGGAGTATCGTCTCTATGACCCCACCTCTCACTAGGTGACTAAGCATCATGATTCATGATGCTATCTTTGATGGGCCTTTTCCTCATGGTTCACCAAGATCTCTTACATCACTCCTTTACAATGATGATTCCAGACATGGTTCCCCACATGTATCCATGGATCATTGTCTCTCCTCCTCTTACTAGGTCGCTTGTTGATGATTCCAACTAGTTGTAATGGACCTTTCATCATCTCCATCTCATATTGGTCCACCTATATGTACTCCTTTGAGTACGTCATCTACAATGGCGATATAGTCTATTGGGAACCCTTCTTCCTCTAGTCCCTCCTCTCTACCATATGTATATTCCAGTCCTCTATCTTCACAGGTGGTTACTACCACCCTAAATGTGTAGCCTAGTGTTGCTTCTCCGTTTGGTGACACTCAGTTCTTTTATGAGCCTTTTCCTCGTGGTTCACCAAGATCCTCCATTTTTCTTGTGTAGCAAGAGGCAAGCTTACTTGGGATTCACTAAGGGATTGGAAGATTGGCTTTAGAGTGGAAAGCCAACTCTTTTAGTCTACCAAAGTTTCAAATATTTATCTAACCTTGCTTCTCTTCCTCCTTTCCCTCTTTTCTAAATATTGTTTTGATATAGAATAGGTTCTAAAAGCTTCAAAATCAATCTCAAGCTTTCATTTAAGTTTATGTATCATTGGGCTAACTAAACTTAACAAGTTTCATGTTTTTGTAACATACATAAGATAATATCCTTTGACATATTTTATGCAGATTTTTAGCATCAAAGGAGAGTTGCTACAAGTGTTTTAGCCCCAAAGGTCTCCAAAGGGAATTTCTAAGTTGGGATATCAAATCCACTTCCCTCCTACATCTTCTATTAATTGTAAGCCACCCTTTAGAGTCTTTTGGGAAGCATTCTTGTAAATTTACATAAAAATCTGATATTGTAATAGTTAGGATTTCATTTCTTGCTTTTTACTTTTACACCCATACTTGGTCAAAAGGTAGGCATTGCGCCTCCACTTGAGCCATTGTGTGGTTTGCATTTTATTTCCAAGCATTTTTTCTTTTTTTTAAGTACCCACTTTGGCCCAAAAGGTAGGCATTGTGCCTCCACATGTGCCATAGTTGAAGTAGTTTTGCTTTCAAGTTATTTCATTCTTTCAAGCAAATTTAATTTTTAATCCTTTAATTAATACCCACATTGGTCAAAAGGTAGGCATAGTGCCTCCACATGACCGTAGTTGTGGGATTGTAATTTCATTCAATTTGTAAAGCAATCAATAAACTAATTTCATTATTTGTTAAAGCAAACTAATAAAACTTTTCAATTCATTTATTTTTTCCCATCTTGCAAGAGACTGGCACCTAGCCATTCCTTGCAATAATGGAAGGCTTGTTTTAATTTAAAATCATTGCTCAAGTAATATTTGTGTTCCCAACGTTTGCCCCATATTCTCTCCCCTTGCCACTTAGTTGGATCCTGGGTGACAAGAAAGGGCAAAGGTTGGAAGTAGTAATTAGGCATCCACAACCACTTATTGTTTCTGCACCATAAAATCTAAGACTTTGAAAGAAGCTCGGGGTGCTAGGTCAGGGATGATCTCACAATACTAGGTGTCCTCCGGGTGGAGTACCTTGATTCTTTGGGTTTGACCTGTGGAGCTAGGGTAGGCCTTGTTGCCATACTTCTTGAGCACCCAACACTCCCTTTTGGTCAGAATAATAATGGTTTTGGGGTAGTCACATAGTCTAGGACTCCATCTATCATACTTGATCCCTTAATCAAAGTGACATCTAAAATCTATTAAAATTAAGCTACACACTACATTCACAACACTTGCAATACATTTTTCAAGGCAATCTCACAACATATCATTTCAAGTTCATTTTCAAGCGATCTCATAGTTGTGGTATTTATATCTCAAGCAAGTATTCATTTCAAGTTTTGCAATCACACTTTAAGGCAATTTACATTTTCATGCATTTGGGTATTTCAAGCAATTCACATTACAAGTAATATCTTTATTGTGTTATCTCATGTGATTGGTCCAAAATATAATTTCCTTGTAGATTTGTAAAATCGTTATTTGTAGTTATTTCCATTTCACAAAGTTTCATGTATGATATATTTCAATCATTTCACTTTGTAAGAAGAATATTTCTTGTCCTAGTTATTCTTTAATTCGTTGTGCGATTTTCTAACTTGTCTTTTTCATTTTAAGTTATCTTGTATATTTCAATTTGTGTCTCTCAATTTGTAATAATCTCTTTTGTATCTTATAGCATTTTTATCTCTTGTATAATTGTATTTAATTCTTTGTTGTATAATCTAATTGACCCCTTGCCTAACCTTAGGCACTAGTCATAGTTGACTTGGGGAAAGGTTTGACTCTCATTTAAAGAATTGCATTTGCATTGTTGCTTGCCATATAACGCTAAACTCCCTTCACCTTTAATAAACTAAAATTAACTCCTAGAATTCATCTAATAATTCATCTAGTAACTAGGGTCTACCCCCCTTGGCTTCCCTAAGAGTAAGCCTAGACGGAATAGGTTCAAGTCAAAGTTACAGTGTGGGCTTTGAACCTAGGCGTTGTGCCTCCAAGGACACATTAAGTGAGCAGGACTTAGCTCACGTTTGCAAGTGTGTATAGGGACGGCAACAGGGTCTTTTGCCATGGCTCTCACTGCTTAGTCCCAAACCAAGAAACCCCAGGAGTGCACTGGGGGCCCTAGTCCTCAGCTAGGGTCTTATTCCATCCTCCCTGAGAATGGCTCTTGCAGCTGCACTAATTTCAGCACTTCCTCTCAGCAAGAGAGGCATTCTCAGCAACACCAAGCTTGTTTCGAAAGTACACAAACTTTGTCAAGGACAAAGGCTTGGTCAAAATATCTGCGGTTTGTTCTGTCATCGAAACATACTAAATACTGAGAATCTTTTTCTGCACCATGTCCCGAACATAGTGGTATCTCATCTCAATGTGTTTCGATCTGTCATGAAACACCGAATTCTCGGAGAGCTTTATACAGCTCTGGTTATCACTGTGGATGACTGTGGGTTCCAGCTCAGCACTGAACAAATCTGAAAGTAGTTTTCTGAGCCACACTGCTTCTCTGCTAGCAACACTTGCAGCAATGTATTCTGCTTCTGCAGTGCTCTAGGCTATGGAGCCCTGTTTCCTGCTGGACCAGGAGATCATAGTTGAACCCAAACTGAAACAATATCTGGAAGTACTCTTCCGATCCACTGTACTGCCCATCCAATCTAAATCTGTATATCCATGAAGCATTACACCTCCATTGGAATTGTATCTAAGCCCATAGGCTATAGACCCCAGAACATATATGAGAATATGCTTAACAGCAACCATATGAATATGCTTCGATTCACACAAGAACTGGTTGAGGGCATTCACTGCATAACAAATGTTCGATCTAGTATGTACAAGATACATCAAGGATCCAATGATCTGGCGATATATGGTGGGGTCTTCTGGATTTGAACCTGTAGCTTGATCTTGTAACTTCTTCAGGTTAGAAATCATAGGTGTGGACATGGACTTACAGTCCAACATGCCAAATCTGCGAAGCACATCAACTGCATACTTGCTTTGTGAGAGAAAGATCTCACCTGGTTTCTGCCACACCTCTAAGCCAAGAAAATAATGCAGGAGACCCAAGTCTTTCATTTCAAATTCTGCTGAAAGCTCCCTCTTAGTCTGAACTATCAAATTTTCCTCTCCTGTAAGGAACAGATCATCCACATATAATACTAAGATAACAAGATGATTCTGTACAATCTTTATATAAAGATTGGGATCTGCTATACTCTTGGTGAACCCAAGACTTTGTAGAAAACTGTCAATTCTTCCATACCAAGCTCTCGGAGCTTGCTTCAATCCATACAAGGTTTTCTTGAGTTTACAAACATGGGATTCTTTCCCAAGGATCACAAACCCCTCAGGCTACTCAATATAAACCTCTTGCTCAACTTCACCGTTAAGAAAAGCAGTCTTAACATCCATCTTGTGAAGTTTCCAACCAAAAACTGCAGCAAGAGAGATAATGATTATGATGGATGTATACCTGGCAACAGGAGCAAGGATCTCGTCATAGTCAATTCCTTCTTTTTGAGAGAAGCCACGAGCCACAAATCTAGTCTTGAATTTTTCAACACTGTCATCTACTGCATGCTTTATTTTGTAAAGCCATTTGGAGGTTACCACTGATTTTCCATGAGGTCTTGGGACCATTTCTCATACATCATTCTTTAGTATTGAATCGTACTCTTCTATCATTGCATCTTTCCACACTTTATGTTTGGAGGCTTCTTCAAAGGTGGAAGGTTTTGAGTCAATCACAAGATTCAATTGGGCTATCACGTCGGAGTACTTATCTGGTTTCTTGCTTTCTCTGAAGGTGCCTTTAGGTGTTGCATGTTTTTCTGCTTCTTTTAGAATTTTCGGGCACCAAGCTGGCTTCCTTTTTACAGGAGGTTTCTCTAAGGAAAACTCAATAGAATCCCTTGAGGGATCCACTCAAGGCATTATGGTCTCCTCCCTCTGCTCATCTGGAAGAGGTGTATCTGAAGGTTCTGAAGATGGAGCTTCCTGCTCCTCTGTATCACATGGAAGTTCTCTAGAATAACAAAAAGTTGCTTCTTCATGAAAAGTCATGTCTCTCCTGACCTCAATGGACTTTTGACCTGGTACATAAATTTTGTATGCCTTTGAGGTTTCAGTGTATCCCACAACAGTTCTTTTTTTTCCGGAGGGCTCTAACTTAGTCCTCTTTTCTTTTGGAATATGAATGTAGACTGGACTGCCAAAGATTCTCAAATGATCAACTGAAGGCTTCATACTGGTGAAGACTTCTTCTGGAGTTTTCTCTTCAAGGGCTTTATGAGGACACCTGTTCTGAATGTAGACTGCAATGCTTGCATCTTCGGCCCAAAGAAATAAAGGTAGATTATGATCATACATCATGGCTCTGGCTGCTTCACAGATCGTTCTGTTTTTTCTTTCTGCAACCCCATTCTGTTGGGAATTATAAGGCACAGTCAGCTCCCTCTTAATCCTTGAAGCCCGACAGAGTTCATCGTACTTGTAGGAGTCAAATTCTTTTCCATTCTCCGTTTTGAAAACAGGGATGTGTCTACCTGTTTTATTCTCAACAAGATTTTTAAAATCTTGAAATCTGTTGAAAGATTCATCTTTAGTCTTCAAAAAATAAATCCAAGTTTTACGAGAACAATCATCAATAAAAATGATATAATAAAGACAACCATTCATAGACGGAGGAGTCATAGGTCCACAAAGATTAGAATGAATAAGATCTAAAATGCCATTAGTTTTTCTATTATTGTGAGGGTAAGCTTTCTTTGTATTCTTACCGAGAGCACAGCCTCTACAAACACTATCATGCTCAAATGAAAACACTGGCATACTTGTTACCATCTTTTACAAACCTAGGAGCACGTTGTAGTTGAGATGTCCAAGCCTTCTGTGTCAAAGCTCGCAGGGGTTTATCATCTCGTGAGCTAATGCTTGAACAACTTGACCGATGATTTTGTAAAGTCCACTCTCTCAAGTTTTGATAGTCATGGCAAAGCTCAAATCCCATTTGAGGGCCACATGAGAGCCTTCCCTTTGGAGAAAGTTGTTGAGTACCCTTTGCTTTCTAACACTGCAATTGAGATGAGATTTTTCTTTAATCCAGGAACATAAAGAATTTCATCAATATGAAATACATTACATGTTTGAAGCTGAAAAGATGTTGATCCAAACCCTTTGATGTCATAAGTGCCATCATCACCCAGTTCTACCTTTACATTGAGCTTCTTATCTCGATAGTTTACAAGATTTTGTTTGAAGCCTGTCATGTGTTTGGAGGCCCCATTGTCCACTAACCAAACATCTTCTGACTTGGTTATAGTGCCAGAGAGGGCTGAGATGAGATAATATTCTCGATGTTGTTCTTGTTCCTTGGTGGCAGCCCTGGTTCTTCTTCTTTGAGGTTCCTTTTGAAGCTCTTCTTCTTCAGTTGCAACTAAGGCATGGAACCTACCTTTCCTTCTCTGTTGTGAGGGAGGGTTCCTGCAATCTTTTGCATAATGTCCTAGCCTTTTACGATTAAAGCATCTTACTTTAGATAAATCAAAATGCAAATGAAATAGTTTACCTTGTGGTTTCTTACCTTTGCCTTTGTGCTGAGAAAAATCCATCCATCTCTTGGCCTTAACTGAAAGGGCATGCTCTCTTACAGTTGAGTGCTCATTTCTACTTTTGAGTGTTCCCTCTTCTTCGAAGCAATCATGCCATAATCTCTCGAAGTTAGGTTGAGCTTCTCTTTCGTTGACCGAAGCAAGAAAGATTTTCCATGAGTCAGGGAGTCCATCAACTGCAGTTTGTACAAGGTCATCATCATCCACACAACTCCAATTGTTGTAAGTTGATCTCTGGTTTGAGCAATCTTGGAAAAGAAAACAGCGATGGTTTCGTCCTTTCCCATCTTTAATGTACGTAGTTGTTTCTTTAATATTCTCTTCTGAGTTGGAGCCTTCTTTTCATAAAGATTTGCTAGGGCATCAAAGCATTCTTTGGCAGTCCTTAGATGACCAATGAGGGGCATCATGTTGTCCTTAACTGAGTCAAAGATGATTCTTTTAGCTTTGGCGTATATCTTCTTATATGTTGCTCTACCTGTATTTGAAGTGGGTTCTTCTATTACCCTGGTAACCAGCTCATCCAAGTCACCCTCTTCTAGTATGTTGAGTACCCTAGACTTCCAAGCATTAAAGTTGGAGGCCCCTTCAAGCCTATCTTCTGTTTTGACTGAAAATGAGGCCATGCTGATTTCTGGATTAGATTACGAAATGGATTTACTGTTGATCTGCAAAACAAACCCTAAGAAGTGGATCTATGCAGGCTCAAGTCTGCAACTGTTGAGCTCTTTTCACGCTCTAAGATCTAAAACCATGTTAGATTTAGGATAAAATAGAGAAAACAGTAATATCTTTTTCAATTATGTTCACTAATATAAATGTAGATCAGCACATTAAAACAAAGACTTAAGCAGATTTGAACATAGACAGTAAGATCTAAATATATAGAAATAAATTCTGAACATAAACCAAAGATTTATGAGTGCCAAAAATAAACATTAGCTTACCTCTAGCCAACGAAGAATGTACCTGTCACTTGTGGATGTGTCCTCTCTAATACGCTCATAAAATCAGCTTAAAGTTCATGGATCAAAACTATAGGGTTTTGATCTCTATCATGAAGATAGGTAGACAGTTTTGCCAAGGAGAGGACCACAAAAAAGGCTGATGTAAACACTTAACAACTGTCCAAAACTGAGACTGTAATACACTACAGCAATCAAAACCTTCAGGCTAGAGAAGGTACTAGCAACTATGACAGCAAGTAGAAAAACCCATCAAGAGGAAGGCACCAGCAAACAGGGATAGCAAAGAAGAAAAACACCCACAGGTAGGGACAGCAAGGAGAAGTCTAGCAACCAATGAGAAGGAGGAGCAGTAACACCCTGTCACATCTGTAGCAAGGAGAAGAGAGGCCATCGTAGCCTCAACACACTCAGCGGCAGCTAAAAAGAAGGGTCGCGACACCTATACACAGTCAAGGGAAGGTCCACAGCTCCTTTACACAATCAAGGGAAGTCCACGGCAGCCAAGGGAGAAACCACAGTAAGCATGGACAGTTTAGGAGAGGTCCAACACCTCTAAACCAGCAAGCAAGATCAACCTAAAGCTCCCAGCCAACAAGTGTCCAAACAAATACCTTAAATCTGAAAGAGAGAATCCACTAGAGGAGTCGCACCATCACCAAAGAAAGACAACCTGAGGTAGCCGCAGCAACAATAAGGATAGATGAATGAAGAGAGAGTGTGTGTATTAAAATGAGAGGGGGAGGGTTCCTTATATAGTTATGAAGAAGGGTTAAGGCTAAAATGAAACAATTAAATAATGACATTTTAATTAATATCAATATTAATTAAATGTCAAATAAGTCAAAGTGACTTATAAAAACCCAACACCACATCAAACAAGAAGGAAAACAGAAACAAGCAAGGGGGAACTTTAAGACAAATTCAAGGGGGTCCTCAATGGCAAAACATGTCCACATAAGTCTCATAATGACTTATAAACTTTTATCATCACTGCATAAGAGGGTACATCAACAATGTGGTCATGTCCATCTTCTTAGCTACTCCTAGGTCTCATGGACCATCCCGGGAGAGAGGAAGAGGATCACACATCATCACATCTTGGTGTTTAACCAAGATCTACCTGGTCCAAGACTAGGTTTCCCCAGAACACATCTAGGGGCCCTAGAACACATCTAGGGTCTTATCCACCAAGGTACAAGACCAAGGATCAACCCATGCGTTAAGAAAGGGTTCCCTGGAACACATCTAGGGGCCCTAGAACACATCTAGGGACTTACATCAACCACCAAGGAACACATCCAAGGATCAATCCAAGCACCGGGCAAGGATTCCCTGGAACACATCTAGGGACTTACTGCTTGGTCCTAGACCAAGAACCCCAGTCATATACTGGGGGCCCTCACTAGGGTCTTTTGCCATGGCTCTCACTGCTTGGTCCCAAACCAAGAAACCCCAGGAGTGCATTGGGGTCCCTAGTCCTCGACTAGGGTCTTATGCCATCCTCCCGGAGATTGGCTCTTGCAGCTGCACTAATTTCAACATAAATAAAGCACACTTCTTATTTGTAATAAATTCATTCAAAATACTATTCAATAAAGGCCTAAGGGCAATCTTCCTCTAATGCATTTCTCTTGTTCATGTGCTAAGGTATTACAGCAATATCTCTTGTGTTCATCTCTAAGTGTTGTTTCACTTATGTTATATATTTCGCTTTGCTAGATTAGAGTTTATTGGAGATTTTATAGTAGAGCAACTATCTTATGTTCTCAACAGCCCCATGCACAATGAGTAGAGTGTCACCTAACCTGCCTTTCCAACTAGTTCATATGGCCCTCATGGCCCACCTAGCTCTCAAGAACACACTGCTCCTACATGTTCCCATCACAATAGGCCCCACCACCATGCAAGTTAACAAGTACACAAGGGGCATGAGCATGGCAGGACTTAGCCCTTGACCCCACATTGCAACGACAAACAGTCCCTAACACTAGCTCTCACCATTTCAATGGGGCCCAAGCCCCCAAAGCCTCCTACTAATGAATGGACCTAGTACAACCTACTAATGTCAACCCTCCCCTCTTTGGTTGAGGCCATGCCCTGGACAACCACAATCAACGTCCTCTTACAACTAGCATGTTTAATTCCTAGTGTTTATTTGTCTAGGATATTGCCCTTCATTTTTTATGATTTTGGACAATATGATGTAGAATATATGTGTGTGGGTGTTTTGGCTAAGCCAACCCACATTTTTTTACTCTTAGACTAGTTTGTGGACATTGCTTTTGCGGCCCACTTTTTTTTAATTAAAGCCATGTATATATTGCTCTTATTAATAGTTAAAGGAAGCTTTATTCAAAATATATATATATATTATTGTTGATGATTACAACTGCGTGAGACATCCTCTAGGACACAGACTGATTGAGTCGACTTGAGAGAGAGCCCATGAGTAGGGTGTGTGGTTCCTATCTGAGACAGAACTGGAACGTTGTGTTGGCCTCCTCCTTACAGAGAGTTGAGATGAAATCCAGATGATTCTCTTGTGTAACGCAGTGAGAAAGAAGATCTGTTGAGTTGGACGTGCCTGTGGCGGAGCACAGGTGGACGTGTGAAATCCCATGAGCCGGGTGCATCGTTCTGAGACAGAGATGAAACGATGTATTAGCCTCCTTTGAACAGAGAGTTGAGATGATGAACTCCAAATGACTCTCCCGTGTAATGCAGTGGGAAAGAAGATCTGTTGAGTTGGACGTGCCTGTGGATGAGCACAGGTGAACGTGATCCTAGTGGCTGAGCACTAGTGAGTGTGGTTTTCCTGTGAAACGCAGTGAAATAGATATGCGGACATCCCTATGGATGTGCCCCTAGTGGTTGAGCACTAGTGGGTGTATGAGATCCCTTGCTATATTGTTCAAGAGTCAGACTTACCTGTAACCCTATTTGTAATGTAAAGGGTACAGGTCGGCCCCACCTTAATGTAAAAGATAATTAATATGGTAATTATTAATTATATTATAAGTTATTGAGGTCGACCCTATTGTGCTAATAGACACTTATGTTGACAGGTTCAGTCTAATATAAGTAAAGGTAAATTCACCATTGAGGAATCATATCACAAGTGTGAGTTAGGAAATTTCAGCAAACACTTGTTCTTGGGAAAAGTGCTCAACTCTCTTGGGCGCTAGGTTTCTAGGGTTTGTGAGCACCCTTTTGTGTGCTAGGTGTTTATGGTGGTGAAGGTCTTTCTCTTGAAGAATATAGCAAAGGATTGGCTGGGTTTTCTTCCCTCGTGTAAAAGGGTTTCCCAGGATACTGCTTGTGTACTTGTGCATGGTGTTTCTTCTTGTGATCTTGGTTGCAGCAAATTGTTTATGGTTTAAGTAAAATGCTAAGATGGAATGAACTTCTTGCTTAAGCCTTGCTTATTGAAAAATCAACAATTATATTAAGGTGAGATGAGCCATTTTAAAAATTGGCTCTAAATTAGGACTTTTGAAAACATATTACCAACATTAGCAAACATCTATCTATGTTTAATGGCCTTATATGGTTATGAATTTAATAATGAAGGACTATATCATGGCAACTATTTGACATGGGTCCATACTAAAGAGTTGTGTGTGTGACCAAGAGAGACAAAGAGAGAGAGAGAGAGAGAAAGAATTACAATGTTCACAATTTCCTAAAAGTGATAATGTTAAAATAAAAGGACAAAAAATACAAGAGTCAATTAATAGCTTCTTACAGAGCTTTTTGGAGGTTTTGCCTACACTTCAATTTTCTTTCACACTTTTCATAATTATGTTTTCATCTTTTTACTTTGTTTAAATGAGTTTAATGGTTTTTTGGGGGTCATTTTTGAGATCCATGGACCCAAATGGTTAGTTTTTAAAGGTTATTAATATCCTAAAACTTAGTCGATTGGGTTGTGGTCTAGCAGCAACTTGGAGCACTTGTTGTTAAGATGATCTAGGTCAAATCCTGACAGCCAAGCTTCGGTAGAAAGTAAAAAGGGCAATAAATCAGAAAGTGTGAAATGTGGGAAGTGATGAGTTCTAAAGTAGAGCTATGTTCACGGGCACTAAGCTCAAATGTTTCTTTATAAATTTAAAAATAATAAAATATGATAATAATAATACCTTAAAAATCAGCTAGATTCCAATGAGCATCCACTAATGGTTGAGAAAGATTTGTGGAAAGGCAAACACCTTAAGAAAGAATTTTCATACTTTCTAGCAATTTTTGTGAGGATTTTGTTTCAAAAACATCTCCTAACCAAAAACTAAGGTGGATTGGTATTTACTATTACTCTGGCTCTATTAGGCTAGAAAATGGCATCATGAATTAACAAATTTTCAAGTTTAGACAAAAGCAACTTTTCAAGCAAATGCTCGACATTTTTCTAACCTTTTCCAAGTGGAATTTGTAGGATATTATATAGCATCTAATTCCCCATAATCACCTCTAGCGTCTTTCCAATGGTATCCTAGAATAAGTTAAAGATGACTCTTTGAAGGTTGTTATGTTGTTTTTCAAACTAAACAACATAACTCACTATGCATGCATTCCCAAATCGAAAATACACATAATATTTAATTGGTCTTTGAGAGTTACTCTTACCTATTTAAAGTCCATCAAAACAATTGTTAAAGCACACTTCGACAACCATATATATAAGATGTTTTTCATTAATGGTATGGAAAAGGAAATGAAGAACTAGAATTAAAAAAATGCATGGGTGAAGGGAAGAGGATAGGCATATGCCTCCCTCTCACTCACGCAACTCCTACCCAAAAAAATATTAGGATTTCACCAACGTATGGGAAATGGCATTAGCAACGATGAAAAGTGAAGAGGAATCTATTTTGAGGTAGAGGTACAAGCCCAAGCACTGCTAATGCATCACATGGAGAGGAAAGAGAGTGTCACAATGGTTGTTTCCATAAACTAACATTGGCTTGAGGCAACAACAAGTCACCTACAGCAACGTAGGTTTTGGCCAAGTGCAGTAGGCATATTTGCTTGTGAGCCACTCTCACTAGCACCAGTGTTGTTGAAAAAAGGAAAAATGAGTTAGACACAATGGACTTTCAAAGGAAGTGTGGCAGCATAATGCTTGATGGCACTTTTCACCACCATAAGTGTCCTTACAAGCGCATAGCTTAACATAAAGTTACCAAATGTCGAAAGGAGTGCTTATCCCATTCAAAGGTGTGGTTTCCCTATGCATGGATCCCACTAGAAGTTCTATGGTTTTGGTGTTTGTGGCTATGGGAAATGTGTGTTTCCCAACACACCTTCGTGGTGGTGTGGAATGGGGATTTTCTCTATTTAAAGGTTCTAGCTAAATAGTAATGGCATTTGCACCAAGGAAAACTGAAGAGGAAGCTATTTTGAGGTAGAGGGACAAGTCCAAACACCTCTAATGCATCACTTGTAGAGGGTTTTGTAGGTAAGAGAAGGTGGCAGCACTTGTTTCCATGGGCTGACATTAGCTTTTGAGGGAAACAAGCCACCTAAAACTGTGTAGGTTTAGCAAGGTGTAGTGGGCATATTTGTTTAAACTTTATATGCCACTCTTCATAGCATCAGTGGTGCCAACAAAAGGAAAACACAATATAGACACAATGGGCTTGTAGAGGATGTGTGGCAACATAATGCTTTATGGGTTGCAATACCACTTTTCACAACCCTAGATGTTCTTGCAGGCACGTAGCTTAACATTGAGGTACCAACTTGTTAGCACAAATTTCTACCCTCCAATCTGAGCTGATGAACCTGTTATGACAGCGGTAAAAAACTAGGCTAATTAAAGGAGTAAGGCCTTAATTGTCACTAACCAAACCAATCTCCATTTGGGCTAGTGCTCACTAGCCTCTGGGGGGAGTCCCTAGGCACAATGAAGCGCCTTGTTAGCTGATCTAAGGTCTTATTTCTGCATTAAAACTCAAAAATCAGCAAGCTGTTTTGTCTTGGACAACGTGTGAAATCGGTCCAAAACAATGAAGAAATCGATCTTATATGCTTGGAGGGAACCTGCAGGGTTAGCACAATGAAGATAGACTGGAAAAGAAGATGAAAACTATTCAAAATGATCGAAATTAACCATGATAAACAGTTCAGAAAATGACATATCATATTACAAATTTACACACACTTCTTTATTGATAAAGCTTCCAAGAGAGTTGATTGCACCACACTTGACAAGCCTACAACCAATACAATGACTACTTTTCTCAAAGAGGATCCACTAGACTAGAGAAGAGAATGAGAAACACTATGTTGCTACTGCAAGAACCGACGAAATAAGCCAAGGCAAGCCTCCAATATATAGCTAGAGGGGGCACTTATCTCAAGGAGAAAGAGGGATGCATGAAGGGGGTAAAAATAGAGTCCAAGTTTAGAGTGGGCGCATGAGTGCATGGAGGAGATAATTTTAGGAAACTCATGCGACCTCTCCTCCATCATAAATTAATTATCATATACTCCAATTTTAGGAATATGCGCCCTAGCCTAGGTGGATGCCACATCACTGCCACATGTCGACCTCGAAGGCTGCCACTTGGCACTACATGGACAATGACTAGACCTTCTAAATATAGAGGCAGTTAAAAATAGAACCTCTAAAAATAGGGTTCTCTAAAAATAGATTCATGGTTCTATTTTTGGAAAAAATGTCCACATACATACTACCAAAAATAGAAAGTCATCTGAATACCCTTGACTTTATACTCATTAATCTCGTCTTCCCTCAAGGGATCCGAATATGCCATCAGAACTGTCATGTGGGCCCTGATGCTCAACTTGCTAAAAATAGCAAATCTAGGTGACATCATCCAGAAAAAGGTTCAAAGGCCTCTGGATGTCTCAAAGATCAATACTGCACTCTCAAAATCTAAATCTGGAGCCTGAATCACAACATGCCAAAAATAGCAAGTTCCTACATGTCGCCCGGAAAAACGTCATCGAGCCTAGAATCTTGCAAGGACTTATACTGTATGCTCTGAACTGCCCCAAACTATCAGGAGACCCACTCAAACCGTGCCTCCTAAAAAGTAGCAACGCATGTATACATATCTCTCTCAAAATGCATAGAAACCAAGTAGATTGTGACTCTTGAACTAAGTAAACCTGAATTGATCATGTACCTACCTCGTGTGTGAACCAACCTCCTACTCAACATAAGTGTTAAAACCCTGGGAAAATCTCAGTATGCCAACCAAAGTGCTGCATGTTGGCTCTTAACCCTCAAAACTTTCAAGGGTGAAAATCTAGGGGTTAACACAACTATGGGAAGGAATGCTTATCCCATTCAAAGATGTGATTTTCCTATGAAAAGCCCACAGTAGAAGTTCTATGGATTTTTTGATGTTTGTGACCATGGGAAGTGTGTTCTCCCCAACACACCTTAATGGTGGTGTGGAATGGGACTTTTCTCTATTTACAAGTTCTATTTCAAAGGCTATAGCCACCTATAAGTCAAGTTGTTTTTTTGTTTGGTGGCTTAGCCTTTGTTAGCATTTTGTGAACCACCATCTTGCTCTCTTGCATGACAGCCTTGTTGATAAATGTAGCTCGAGCAAGAACTTCTTGCACATGTTCAGTGTAAACATGCAAGAAGTGCTTCGAGACATTTCTTTGGTGACCACCTTGGAAAGGTGATCACTAATTCTATCTTGTAATTTCACTTGAAAAATAAAAATTGAAGTGAAAGTCTAATGTTTTGAAGTCAAGTAATCTTACGAATCTAAATGAAATGTTCTAAAAGTTCTAGAACATTAGTGACTTACATTATGATTTAATTTTAGCCCTACATTTCATGATTGAGATAGGTAGCAACTAGGATTGAAGAGATTAGTTGCTAGGATTGAGAAGATTAGTTATCCTCTCTCAAAGCATAAATAGGACAAGATAGGAGAGATCTCATACACATGAGAAGAGAGAAAGGGAGTTAGAGGAAGGAAGAGGGCATCCAGAAGAGAAGAAGAGCAAATCTACTAAAGAGACCAACAAGTACTGCAGGCCATATAGTTCATGTTAAATTTGGCAGCATCAACAATCATTCTCCAATGAGAGGCCATATGGGCCACCCTGAGGCTAGCCAGGGAGATTTGGAGAATCAACCAGTCTTGTGAGGTATTGACAAAAGCCAGGGGGAATGTACAACCTCAGTGAGTCAAACCAAAAGTCAGGACGAACGAGATGTTATATGATCTTGTGAGCCAAGCCAAGGCAAAGGTAGAAGCCTTGTAAGTCTAAGACAAAAGTCAAGATGTAAGCCTAATACAAAAGTCAGGGGGAACGTACAACCTCTGTGAGCATAGACAGTCCAATGCAAAAGTCAGGGGGAATGTACCTCTGTGAGCATAGACAAACTAGTGCAAAAGTTAGGGGGAACGTACAACCTCTCTGAGACTAGTCAAGCCTTGCGAGCCATGAGCAAAAGTCAAGGTATCTAGCAAAAGTTAGGTTGAACATAAAATTCCTATGAGCTAGAAACAAACAATCTTCCTGATATTGCAAATGATGTAAATGTATTGATCTAGTGTGTTGGCACGTGTAACACCATCCACCATGAAGAAATTTGAATTGCCTTGTAAAGAGTCGAGTTGTAAAAGTCAAAATTGCATGTCTAGGTCAAAGTCGAAGTTGTCAAGTTTTTGTTGCATGTTGCACATTGCATGCATGCTGGGTAGTTTGATTGCATGTCCAGTCAAGGTCAAGTCAATTGTTGAGTTGACATAACATGCAGTGCCATGTCAAGGGTGAGTCCTAACCAAAGTGTTAAAGTTCAGTTCTAAATTTGGTTGCTGAGTTAAGTTCAGTTGTAAACACATGCATTCACTTAGGCTATTTCGAGCCTTCCTTTCTCCTCCTTTAAGATACAAGGACGACCCCCTTCATCTATTATCTCAAGCCAGCGCATGAGTGAAGGAAGAGGGTGTATAACAGTCCAACATAACAGGTGCATATCAGTCCTTAAACAGAGGATATATCAGTCCAAGAACAAGGCGCATATAAGTCCAAGATAAGGGCATATATCAGTCCAGTATTAGGTGCGCATAACAGTCCAGAAGAGGCGCACGTATCAGTACACTTTAGGGCTGCGTTTTCAGACCAAGCACCTATAACAGAGTTTATAACAGCAAGGTTTCTCAATAGGAGACAGTCAGGTCAGAGTCGTTGGCAAGTTCTTTAAGAGCAGAGTATTCATGGTGGATATTTTGTAAGTGATCATACTTTATTAATGCAATAACATGAGATTGTTTGTTGGGGTTTTTCTCCCTGTAAAGGATTTCCCCAGGGTACATGTGTTGTGATCTTGAATGCTCATTATTCTCTATGGCATAGTTTCCAGAACTGGACCGGTCGTTAAACCGGTCAACCCAAAAAACCGGAACCAGAAAAAAACCGGTTACTAAAAATACATAAAATATTCAAATTTTGAAAAAAAAATACATATTCATGTGCATCTATCAAAATGGGAGTGGGGGGATGTATAATTAGAATACTCGCAAAATGCTGCCAGTTGATTCCAATTGGGGTGGGGGGGCAAAGGGATTTTGGTTGCAAAATATGATTCTCTACTAAATAGGAAAAATGTGTACAATCAACAAAACCTGAGAGACTCAATAGAGTCTGCCTCTTGCAGCATTTAACCTAGCACATTAAAACAGGGTGTGCAACTGCATACATCATCTAACATTCTTAGAACAATGGATTGTCTGTATTAAGCAAAAGAAATAGAAAACTACAGGCATGGTTTCTGCCATCTGGACAGGGATATCTGAAGGTGTAACACGCAGATATGCATAGTAGAGTAACAACTTATTCTAAAGATCAAACTCATTTATCTCATACAGCTTTTGGATTCTGAAGATTGATAAATTTTTGTGCTAGGAGACAGATATGCCATTTATCATGTGCTTTGTTATAGAATGCTAACTGGTGGTGTAAGGGCTTGAAATCCTGGCCACCACTTCAATATAGGCATACTTGAAACATATATTCTCATGATTCATGAGATGATCCTCTGTAGCCTGAGAAGCAGAGAAGAAACCACAATGATAATATGCATTTCAAGAGAGATATTTTCCAATCCAGCCAGTATCATATAACAGACTCTAAGACTTAAGTCAGCTCATCAACCCTTGAGCAAAGAGAGACAGATTTACTCAAGCAATTAGTATAATGGAGCATAGTAATGGGTTCGTATTAGTGGATGTAAGGAAAAACTCAGCCTCATTCCTCAATGGCCGACAAGTATGATTTAACACGGCAACAATCACCACTCAAGCTCCATACCATCAGATTAACCAAAAAAATTCCTTGGACCAACACCAAAACAGAGAG
Source organism: Picea engelmannii (assembly GCA_009831015.1). Taxonomy (NCBI): domain Eukaryota; kingdom Viridiplantae; phylum Streptophyta; class Pinopsida; order Pinales; family Pinaceae; genus Picea; species Picea engelmannii. Next base: position 55,954 of record ML783632.1, on the reverse strand, counting down.
GGAAAGAGAACACCGGTTTGAGAAAAAAACTGGCCGGTTCGGGCAAAAAAACCGGTTCCCTACGAAACCAGTCAAAAGCGGTTTGGAGGGGCAGTTCGGACCGGTGGGGTCTGTGAACCGGTCGGTTTTACCGGTTCCAGTCCAGTTCTGGTAACACTGCTCTATGGTTTTTACTATTTAGTTTTGATTATGCATTAAGAATCTAAGTTAAAAGTACAGTCAGAAGTAAAAGAAACTTACAGTATTGAATCAAGCTCATAATTTAACAGTTCATACCACCACTATAGTTGTCTTTTCTTCATGCACAAGCCATGCATATTCATATCTGGCCATAGACCTTCAAATCTGGCCATATGGTGTATTATTGAAGCGTGCTTCAGTGATTGAGAGGGAGAAGAGTGATTTGCTCTCCAAGAAAGGCAGAAATAGAGCAAGTTGTACTGTTGCAGTTGTACCCTCTTTTCACAAGTCATAAACTGTTGTTTGAGGTGATTTTATTGACCTTACAGCTATTGGTTCAAAGCAGGTTGCAGAGGTCACCTTGTAAGCTTTGATCAAAGGAATGAAAAGCTCATTTGAAGGAGAAATTCATGTGTATGTGTTTTATTTCTTCCGTTGTTCGTTTTTTCCACTGTTTGTATGATTGATGCAACATTCAGGAATTTAATTTTCTGTTGTTATATAAATTATGTTTGAGTTATTTAGCATGAGAACATTAAGAGTCAGGACAGTAGTCACCTAGGCTTGAAAATTTTACATGGTATCAAAGCTATTTCTCTTATTGAGATTCTCAAGGGTTTAAAGTAGTAAATCAACTGCCGAAAATAAGGACCGACCGTTAGAGGGTTTCAATATTTCTTTTAAAGACTAATTTCCAGATCTAGGAGTTTGTGCATTAGATCTCAAAGATGACCTTAGCTAGCCTCAAATTCAAGGATAGGTTGCATGGCGCCTCAAATTCCCTATCATGGAAAGTGAGGGTTACACTCTTGTTGGAATGATCTCTAGGATATTTTCAAGGATGTTGTTCCTTCGCCTACAAATCCACAGCAATTGATAGATCACAAGAAGAAGGAAGTGAAGGCCAAGCAGAGGATCATGGATGCCATAAATGATCATTTGATCCTTCATATATCCGAGAAGAAGACGACAAAGGAAATGTTCAATGCCCTAGTAAGCCTCTAGCAAAGTAAGAACATGAAGAAAAAGTTGATATTGTGAAACAAACTTAGATCCATAGAAATGACTAGATCAAATTCAATCACCAGCTACGTTATGAAGGTCAAGCGAATTTGTGATCAACTTGCAGCAGTGAGGAAGAAGGTTGCAAATACAGAGCTAGTGAACATGGCTTTGGATGGATTCTGAAGTTCATGGGAACCATTTGTCAAAGGTATATGTGATTGTGAGAACCTTCCTAACTTCGAAAGGCTATGGGATGATTGTATCCAGGAGGAGACTTGGGTGGAGTCAAAGGCCAGCAAGAAGGGTGGTTATGGGAACCTAGCCTTAATTGATCAGAAAAATAAGGGCAAAGATAAAGGACCAAGCAAGGGTAACAGAAAGAGTGAGGAGTCAGCCTCACAGTCTAGAAAGAAGGACTTGAGTAAAATAAATTGCTTCATTTTTCATCAACACGATCATTATGCATCATAGTACCCAGATAGGAAGTTCGAAGAAGGGTAAAGAAAAGCAACAATAAAAGCAGGTAACAACCTCTACAAAAACTCAAATTAACGAGTTTGTTTCCAAGTTCAAGAAGGATTTTTCGATGGCATCTTGCCTTTCTACCAACACAGTTCCAAGGAATGCATGGTATATGAACAGTGGGGCATCTCATCATATGACATCATCCCAATAGTTATTTTCTAGTCTAACGAAGCAGGACTTAGGAGTATGGGTTGAGGTTGGTGATGATGCCAAGTACCAAGTTTCAAGAGTTGGTACTATTCCCTTCCAACTCGAGTCAGGTAACTCTTTAGATTTTGATGATGTCGTGTTTGTTCCAAGTCTTAGAAGAGTTTTCTTCTAGTGTCAGTTATGGAGGATAAGGGCTTTGCAGTTGAGTTCAAGAACCAACAAGTCCTCATCAAGCCGAAGGAATCTAGCCCAAATACAGTTCAAGTAATAGGGGTTAGAGAAAGTAATCTTTACAAGTTGCAAGGTGAACCTATTCGAGCCCTAGTTCATAACAGTGATAGCTTGTATGAGTTGTGGCACAAGAGGATGGGGCACCTACATCACATGGCGTTTCCTATTTTGAGGGATATAGTCATAGGTCTTCCTATTGAAATAATGTAACTGCAAAGTGTATTCTAATTATTATTGTGGTATTATTCATTAGATCAATCCCCTATTGCGGATTGATCATGTCGGCTATTGTAAAAGACCAAATCCCCTTTTGTGGATTGGTCAAAACATAATTGTAATAGGCAGAATAAGAAGTCCGCCCTCGAATATATTAAAGAGGCCCCAGAATATATTAAAGGTGGTTATAACCACCCAAAAGAAGAAGTCGGCCCTGCCAGTGAAGAGACACTTCCACACATGCCAGAATTATATAAATAAGAAGACTAGCGCCTCACTTAGACACACACTCACTTGATCATTGAGAGACAAGTTTCAGAGCTGCAGTTGGAGAAGAGAGAGAGGCTCATTCTTGGGAGAGGACTTTCTGTATTTTTTTGAGTTATCTCTTGGCATTGTATTGGCTATCTATAATAAGGAAGTTTTGTTGGGTTTTCTCCCCCATGAGGGTTTCCCTGGACAAATGATGTGTCTCTTGTGATTGTGTATTTCTCAGTGATCCTATCTTATGCTATTGTTATCTAGTGAAATTCAAAGAACTCTAATAATAGCTTAAACCTTAACATGGTATCAGAGCTAAGCTGAAGAGAGCATCTTTCACAAGAGAAAGTGAAAAACGTCACTGTCGTCGTACATGCAAATTAGGGATTTTTGTTGATGAAGTATTTCAGCCCTAAAACCATCTAGAAAAGTGTGCCCTTCCTCAAGGATCACTTTGGCATCCTCAGCGCAACTTTTCAGTGGCTAGATATCCCAGAAAGTGAAACCCTAGTTTCATAAAGTACCAGAAAACCAAAGTACAGAAGTACCAGAGTACCAGAGGTACCAGAGTACCAGAGGTACCAGAAAACAAGAAGTACTAGAGTACCAGAGGTACCAAAAAACCAAAAGCACCAGTCCAAAAATCCACAGATAAAGTCTGGAGGGGTAAAAGTTGGATTTTCTCAGATCCAAACACACCAGGCTACTCGCCTCAGCCAAGCGCACCTCCTGGTAAGTTCAGAATTTGATTTTGAGCATTTTCATTTTTTGGACATTTTCCTAGCTCCAGGTAAAAGATGTCTGCAAGCACTAAGCTTGTTGACAAGCTGGAAGGTGTGGAAAACTTTCATGCCTGGAAGTATAGGATTGGTCTCATTCTTGAAGAGAATGACCTAGCAAGATTCGTCAAAGAAGAAGTGTCAGAACCCGACGATGCTGCAGACAAAGCAAAGCATCAAAAGGACACGATCAGGGCCAAAAGAATCATTGCAGATTCAATCAAATATCACTTGATCCCTTATGTGTCATCAACGAAGACTCTGAAAGAAATGTTTGATGCCCTAAGCAGACTATATGAAGGAAAGAACATAAACCGGAAGATGAATCTAAGAACTCAGCTCAAGAATACAAGGATGCAGAGAGGAGAATCAATCCAAGAATATTTCTCCAAAATATCCCAATTCAAAGAATAACTAGAAGCGATCGGAGATGCTATAGACGAAGACGAACTTATAATAACGACCCTTAATGGTCTCATAAGACCTTGGGATGCATTCATCCAAACGATTTGTGCCAGAACAGAGAAACTAAAATTTGATGGTCTATGGGAAGAATACATTCAAGAAGAAACAAGAGTAGCTAACCATGAGGCTTTACCAGCAAGAGATGAAGATCAAGCCCTAGCTACTCACACCAAAGGAGGAAGAAAGAAGTCTTACTTCCAGAAAGAAACTCATAAAGAGTCTCACCCCCAAAACAAATTCAGTCATAAAGAATCTCATCCAAAGAGATTCCAGAAGA
>ML783632.1:0-46599 GCA_009831015.1 Picea engelmannii | reverse complement strand
TAATAAGGAAGTTTTGTTGGGTTTTCTCCCCCATGAGGGTTTCCCAGGATAAATGATGTGTCTCTTGTGATTGTGTATTTCTCAGTGATCCTATCTTATGCTATTGTTATCTAGTGAAATGCAAAGAACTCTAATAATATCTTGAACCTTAACACTTCCAGAGTTCAGTATTGAGTAGCATGGAGTATTTAGAGGGTTCACGCTTGGAAAGCATGCCAAGGCTACTTTCCCAAGTAGTGAGCATAGGTCTAAAGAAATTCTAGACCTAGTGCATTCGGATGTTTGTGGACCAATGTGAATAGCATCAATTTCAAAAAGCGTGTACTATGTTTCCTTCATGGATAACTTCTCTCACAAAACATGTATTTACTTCCTAAAGACCAAGGATGATGTCTTTAGAAGGTTTCAAGAGTTCAAAGGTCCAATTGAAAACCAAATAGGAAAGATGATCAAAGTCTTGAGATCAGACAATGGGGGTGAGTATACATACAAGGAGTTCAAGGATTTCTACAAGGAGGTAGGAATCAATATGGAGTTGATTGTTCAGTACAACCCATAATAGAATGGGTTTGCAGATTGGAAGAATTGATTCATCCTAGGGGCTACTAAGCACATGATTCATGACCAAGACTTGCCCATGTTTCTTTGGGCAAAGGCTTGCAACACAATAGTCTACATCCAGAACTGGTGTCCTCACAGGATCTTGGAGGAAAAGACACCAAAAGAGGCATTCACAAGTGTAAATCTAGAGGTGAGTCATTTTCACATCTTTGGTTGTCCAATTTATATCCATGCACCGGTAGAAAAGAGGACTAAGTTGGAACCCTCCAGCAGAAAGGGTTTATTTGTAGGTTACAGTGAGACTTCAAAGGCCTACAGGATCTATATTCTAGAGCAGAGGAAGACAGTAGTGAGAAGGGATGTAAATTTTGAGAAAGACTTTTCATCCAAGAACTCCCATCAGCCTATTCCAGTGCCAGAGGATGAGGAGTAGAAAGATCTGAAGGTTGACCCAAGGTCACTAGTGGCTTCTAGAGCAGTGTAATAGCCTTCAGGTGAAGAGAAGGAGACAGTAGCCCCTCCCACTTCTATCAAGAGACCTCGATCATTCACTCAAACATTTAGGGATGCTCAAGAGTATGTTGAGACTCCTAGGAGCACCTTTAGGGAGAGAAAACCGCTGAAGAAGTTTCCAAACTACATGGCATTGATGAGAAACATCATAGATTCTGAGCCTTTCGGCTTTCATGAGGCAGCAAACCAGCAAGTATGTCGGGATGCCATGGTGGGGGAGTACACCTCCATTATGAAGAATGATGTTTGGGATATAGTGCCAAGACCGGAGGGAAATTCAGTAGTGAGTTCCAAGTGGCTCTACAAGATCAAGCATACAGTAGATGGCCACATTGATAATTTCAAAGCGAGGTTTGTGGCAAAAGGGTTCTCTCATAAAGGGGGAGTGGACTATGAGGAGTCATTTGCTCCAGTCACCAGGTACACTTCCATTAGAGCAGTTATGTCCTTCATTTCAATTATGGGATGGAGGATACATCAGATGGATGTGAAGACAACTTTCCTTAATGGGCTCATTGAGGAAGAAGTGTACATAGAGGAACCTCAAGGATTTAAGGTAAACAGGAATGAGTCTCATGTTTGCAAGCTTAAGAAATCCTTTTATGGACTCAAGCAAGCATCGAAAGAATTGTATTTTAGGATAGATGGATATCTACAGAGTATGGGCTTCAAAAAAATCAAAGCAAATCATAACTTATATCATATATTTGTTGGGATTGATCTACTCATTTTAGTGTTGTATGTAGATGATTTGTTTCTTACAGGTGCAGAGAAGCTCGTTGCAAGGTGCAAAGCAAACATGGCAGTTGAATTTGAGATGAAGGACATCGTCGTGATGCATTACTTCTTGGGTTTGGAAGTTTGGCAAAGACCTGGGGAAATTTCACTTGGGCAAGGTAAGTATGCAATTGAGATCCTGAAGAGGTATTGGATGGAGGACTGCAAACTAATGGCCACATCCAGGATCAATAATCTAAAAAAAGTGATAGCTTCAGATTCAAAGTTGGTGGATCCCATGTTGTACAAGTAGCTGATAGGTTTCTTGATGTGTTTGGTCAACATTAGACCAAATATATGTTTTGCAGTGAACACCTTGAGTCAGTTCATGGTGGAGCCAAGGCAAGAGTATTGAGTAGCAACAAAACATGTGCTCAAATATTTGAGAGGCACAGTGAAGTGAAGTTGCAAGGGTATTCAAACACAGATTGGCCAAGCAATGCAAAGGACAAGAAGAGCACCCCACATTGTTGCTTTAGCTTGGGATTAACAATAATATCCTGGTTCAATAGGAAGCAGACTTTTGTGGCACTTAGCTCAATAGAGGCAAAATACATGGCAAGCAATCAGTACCGCTAGTTGTGAGGCCATCTGGCTTCACAATTTACTTGCAGGATTGTTTGAGCAGAAGTTGGACCCCACAGTCATTTACTACGATAATCAAAGTTGTATCAAATTCTCTGAGAATCCAATGTTTCATGACATGTCCTGTTAATTTCTAAAACCCAACAATAGAAATTTAAAGCCAATAATTTTATCTACCCGGAAATTATTTTACTACTGATATAACTTCTGAAAATTATGCAGAAAATTAACAGCCAAGTTGTAACACATTTGCACAGGGGAAAATAACCAAGGAACCAAGCACATAAAAATTATAGAGACCAAAAATTACCCTAGAAACCCCAGTGTGAGGAAAACCAGCAAAGAGGGGCTTTATTAGCTTCTGAAGAAATATTTACAGCAGCAATAAAATCAGAATTTTCTTACAGAAAAATTCTTCCAGTAGTTTGCTCTTCTTCTTAACAAATCGGCCTAGCCAAAACCAACTATATGGCCTAGCTCTATCAACCTATACAGCCTCTGTACGACCCAGAAAATATCGACCCGTATGGCCTCTCTCTGCTCGGCCCTGTACAGCCCTCATTTGACCTACCCTTTGTTGTTGTATGGCCCCTGGTTCGACCATTTCTAAAGTTGATGTATGGCTTGGTGTACGACTTTGTTGTACGGCCTCTTTTGCCCAGCCAAGTCGCCCTATCCTCGGCTGCAAAATCGACCTCCTCTTCCAATAGTTTGCTCTTCTTCTTAACAAATCGACCCAACCAAAACCAACTGTACGACCCAGCTCTCTCAGCCTATACAGCTAAGACTGTACGGCCCAGAAAATATCGACTTGTATGGCCTTTCTCTGCTCGGCCCTATACGACCCTCATTTGACCTGCCCTTTGTTGTTGTATGGCCCTTGGTTCGACCATTTCTAAAGCTAATGTATGGCCTGGTGTACAGCCTCTTTTGCCCAGCCAAGTCGCCATATCCTCGGCTGCAAAATCGACCTCCTCTTCCACAGCCAAACGCCCTTTTCTTCGGCTCAACTCAATGTTGTTTGTCCTTTCACCCTCAGCCTCCTTTTATCACTCTAATTTGTTGAATTTTTTATATGAGATAATATTGTAGATGAGATAATTTTGCACCTCGAGTCCATAAGACTGCACCTGGGCCATTCTCCTCAAATCAGCATGACCACTTTGGAGAATGTCTGCCCAATGCTTCTAACTTCAACACTCCTTCTCAACCAGGGAGACATTCTACATCACGCCAAGATTCTTGATTTCGAACTCTGAAGCCAACTCCCTGTTACACTTGTCAATGAGCCTATGTCGATGTAATCATCTTTGTCATGCACCCAATTGATGTATACTTCTCCTCACATGCACTTCTAATCAACATAGATCGCTCCAACCTAGAGCAGGCATGTGATAGCACCTCGATTCTCTAAGACTGCTCCTGGGCCATTCATCACTAGCCAAGTCAGCATGGCTAATACTGTGAGTGAATGTATCATCCTCCTCAGCCAAGTCAGCATGGCCACTTTGGGAGGATGTCTCCCGATGCTAATAGCTGGAGAACATCAACGCCCTGAGCCATTCACCACTAGCCAAATCTGCATGGCTAATCCTGTGAGTGAATGTATCATTCTCCTCTATCAAATCAGCATGACCACTCTAGGAGAATGTCTACCCGATGCAACCACCTGGAGAAACAACAACACCTCGAGTCTTTTCCACTCCTTGTCAAATCAGCATGACTAAGGAGAAAGACTACGCCTGGGCCATTCACCACTAGCCAAATCAGCATGGCTAATCCTGTGAGTGAATGTATCATTCTCCTCGATCAAATCAGCATGACCACTCTGGGAGAATGTTTACCTGATGTAGCCACCTGGAGAAACATCAACACCTCGAGTCTTTTCCACTCCTTGTCAAATCAGCATGACTAAGGAGAAAGACTGCGCCTGGGCCATTCACCACTAGCCAAATCAACATGGCTAATCCTATGAGTGAATGTATCATTCTCCTCAGTCAAATCAGCATGACCACTTTGGGAGAATGTCTGCCCGATGCTACTCATCTGTGGATGTGTACTGGAGCTTCACAGCGCCCTTCTGCATCATGTCTCGGATGAAGTCCTGCAAGAAACTTATGAAGCCACGCCGCTTCATGGCTTACAATACTGGCTTACATCCCAATCCTTCTGATTGGCTTCCTTCACTGAAACAAGGGAATCCTCTCTAAGAGGTCACATATCTCCTTAAGGTCTAGCCTCATGTCTGTTGGTCCTAGAGGACGTCTCTCCCATCTGAATCTGAATCTGAAGAGAAATCCTTTCTGAATGAAAGTCTCTAAGAAACTGACTCTCTCTTAGATCAGGCCCACTCTGAGTCCACGTGCTCCTTTTGAAGCTTGACTCCCTCTGAGGCTATTTAGTCTTCGGAGTCATCTGCTCCCTCTGCATGTGTTGACCTCATCTTCTTCTTCATTACATGGATGTGCACAACTATATACAGTGACCCTGCAAATGATATACAATATTACTTTAGTAAACTCTAGAACATCACAAGTAATTACACTCCGAAAATTTCAACTACTTAGAAACTTCAGTCTATTCCTTAGATCACTTCCCACGTGTGAGAGAGAAAAAATATGTGTCTATTGTTGTGTCTTTCAAAGTGTCTTTTTATAGTAATATTAAATTGATCCAAAGAGACACTTCTCTTTGAAACTTAAATTTAATTTTCTTTCTTATAAATAGTTGGAGAATACCTCCCGTAACTACCCAAAGATTAACATTAATTTGGTTATAATCTATCCACATAGTATTTGACTTTGTTAAATTGTTTCTCCATAATTCATGTGATTCTTTGCATAAATATAGGTAGAAGTAAATATGCAATACATTCTTCATATTTAGGTAATTAGACATTTTTACTAGAAATTACTGCCCACCATAATTTATGGAATTCTTTCTATAATTTAGGTAGAAGTAAAAAGTAAATATGTTGTACATAGATATTGTAACAACCCCATAAATGTAACACTCCCGACACTTTACTCTACTCTCATTTTCTTGGGCCCTTCTGTGAGGGAGTCAAGCCCAGTCCCACTCTGATACCATGTTGAATTTTTTATATGAGATAATATTGTATATGAGATTCTGTGATAGATTCTATTGTATATATGAGATGATATGATTGATTCATTATTACAATGATGAATGTGCCAAATATATAGAGAACCTAAAGGCACATATTATTAATTATTAGTCTGGGAGAATGTCTTCCCGATGTTGTCCAAACATCAACATAATTCACTTTTTCATGAGTCTTTTAGAAGTCTCCAAAAATTCACTTTAAGTGAATTATTAATTTCCAAAATCAAATACTTTAGAAATCTGAGTGAAAAACCAATACTTTAGAAGTTAAAACTTAAGATAAATTAAAAATGTTGATCTGGGTATTTAATTAATATCCATCAACATGCCTAGGACACTTAGGCCCATGTTGAAACACCTTCTGAGCTACAAAATTAACACTCCCTCTTAGCGAGGAAGGTGTTCTGCACCACCCCCAACTTATCCCTGAAGAAGACAAACTTGTCTTTCATCAAGGCCTTTGTGAGAATGTCTACCAGATGTTCACTTGTAGGCACATGTTGTAGCTTCATTGTTCCTTTCTGCACACAGTCCCTAGTGAAGTGAAATATGATCTCTATGTCTTTGGATCTATCATGAAACACTGGATTCTCAAAGAGCTTGATGCAGCTCTTATTGTCACAATGGATGACTGTAGTCTCCAACTCCTGGCCAAACAAACCCATGAGCAGTTTACGAAGCCAAATGGACTCACATGCTGCTAAACTAGTTGCCATGTACTTTGCCTCAACAGAGCTCAATGCCATTGACTTTCGTTTCCTGCTGAACCAGAAAACAACTCTTGATCCCAAGCTGAAACAGCATCTTGATGTACTCTTCCTGTCCATTGTGTTGTTTGCCCAATCTGCATCTGTAAAGCATGTCAGTTTCACCCCATCTCCTTGGATGTAACTCAACCCATACTCATCTATGCCACGCAGATATCTCAAAACATGCTCTGTTGCCACCCAGTGTACTCTCCTCGACTCAACCATGAATTCACTAAGTGTGTTAACTGCAAAGCATATATCTGGTCTAGTGTTGACCAGATACATTAGAGAGCCAATCAACTGTCTATAAAGTGTAGGGTCTGTTAACCACCAAGTTGCACTAGGATGGACTTCTAGCGAGCCACCAAAGATTGAACAACTCCTTGTTCAAAATTCGGAGTTCAGAAGTTCAGTCAATCTATGTGACCAACATTTCCACATTTTCCATACCCTTTGGGGAATTGTAATAAAAGATCCTGCATGATGAACTTTGTAAAAGGTCTTAGCCTCCTTAGACTTGGGCATTGTTAATAATATTTTGTTGTCTAAAAGCAATTTATAATTTTCGAGTTTTTTCACTCAATTTCTCCAAAGTTGGAGTATATACTCATGGTTAGGCCTTAGCATGGATCTAAGCCTAGTGTCTAATGTATATTACCATGTTAAACATCCTCTTAAAGTTTTATGGAAATGTGTTAAGTCCCCCTTAGGATTTATTAATTTTTTTAATTAATTAAAAATTTTCCGTAAAACGGGAATTTTTAATTAAAAAAATGAAGTTGTATTAAAAAAGTGGTACTAGGAGTCTTCTTATGCCCCGGGGGTGCTCATCTTTGGACCTAGAACACCCACATTACCTAAGTACCCACTTTGGTGAGTGAAATTAGTGATTTTAATCACTAAAAAGTTAATTTTCCTTACAAAACCCAAAAAAGACATAAAAAATCAGGAAAAATCAGCAATGCTAAATTTTAGCAAAGTTGTCGAGAACATGTTTCAACATGTTTTTGAGTGAAATAAAGAGCAAAGGGTATGTGGCAATCAAAAGGAAGCACCTATTAGTTGAAGACTCAAGTCAAAGGGAAGCCACCTTGCATTTCAACATGTGCACAAAGGAGAGGTGCGCCCCTCTTGAGAGGTGGCACATTCTAGAGTGGGTTGCCCACCTCTTGAGAGGTGGCGCCCCTCTATCTCTTCACTTCTGAACATTTGGAAAACATATGGAGTGTGGGAGAGGTGGAAGCCATCTCCCCACACTTGGCAAGCCATCTCCTCACATTTGGTGTGCCCTCCCTCTACACTTGGTGCGCCCTCCTTCATTGGGAACCCCACCCTTTGTTCTATATATACAAGCTCTCTCCCTTTGTAAGCTAGTTGGAGTTGAGGAGTCTTACTTGTGGTTGTATACTATTGTAATACTTTTCATTTGGAATAAACAGACATTGGAGGTGAAGAAGGTGTGTTATACATGTGTGTGGATGTTTGATGTCATTTGTACTTAATCTATGAGGTAATACCTGCTTAATTTCTTCTTTGGATTTGTTATTTTGGCCTTTGTAGGGAGTTATCACTCCATAGGAAAAGATTTATCTAGCTTGTTGTTAATCCTATTGTTCATTTATATTTAGAGGCTTTGATGTGTATGCATGTTTCGGTTAACTAACATACTCTTCAAGTTTCTTTTGTAGGTGACACCAATTTTTGTTAACAAGTTTATTTGCAAGATTTTAAAGCTTACAGGTTCTCATAGCTTGGAGTGGTGATGGAACTTGGTTGTTGCTTCACAACTTCAAGGATTTAAAGACTTGGTCCCTCCTTAATTCATCTAAAGACTCCATTGCCCAAGGGTTCCAAGGCTACTAGTTTCTTCTTTCTCTCTTTCTCAAAAGAAACTCTACTTTTTGGTTACTTGGTTGCATGCAAGTGCTTGGATCTATCTTTCATTTCAAATTCTGAATATCTAAGTTTGCATGCATAAGATAAACTAGATCTAAGTTTGTACTTTCAAGTTTCATCTAATGCTTTTTTAGATCTAGCATAGGAAAAATCTCCTTTTAGCATGTTTTTATTTCAAAAATTTTAGAAGTTAAAAGGTAATTCTTTTTTAAAGGCTTTCACTTTCATATTTGGCAAATTAAGTGCCCTTATATTGCTGTTTTAAAACAGCAAACAAAGACCCTAAGGAGACAAGCTCTTTAGCTTGCTCTTCTTAGTTCATTTTTGCTCAATTTACACTAGTTTTATTTAATAAATTTTGAGCTTTCATATTAATAACCAAAGACACTTCCAAAGTGTTTTTGGTCATCTTTTGTCATTGTTTAATTGTTGTTTTATGTAGGTCAGCGAACAGATAAGAGAAAGCTCTGTCCATTTTGGGCAGATTTGGAGCATCTGGGACCCCTGGAAGCACCCCTTTCTTCAATAAACACTTGTAAAACGTTGTAAAGACTTGTGACCCCCCTAATGAATGGTCACAAGTAACTCCAATAAAGAGATGTGTCATTTGCATTAATAAAATCAGTGGGGCTACAAGCTCCCACTCTTCATCCCTCCTAGGGGGAACGGTGTTTTTTGGTGACTGTGTCATTTTTGCAATTTTAGCTTAGAATCAATTTTCGCACCTAAGCATAAGCTAAAGTTAATCTTTGTATTCATCACAAAGCACTACAATCTCACATAAACAATAAGGTTAAAATAAATCTTCACATAGATTAGATTTCATTTCGAAAGTAATATTGTAATTGCTAGATTAGATTTCCTTTATGCAATTTCAAAGTTGGCAATAAATTGTCTCCTCAGCTCCTTGAAAGAGGTTGGTCAGTGAAGACTAGTAATTAGAAAACATTTACTTTCAGCAATTTTATTTCTTGTTTAAAATAAACATTTCCCCTCAACTCCCAGTGCAGTTCCTGACCCTTCCAGTTGCGAGTTTGCCTCGATCTTCTGGGAGTAAGTTTCATACACGCTGGGCTAGTCAATGGTGATAGATTAATAGGGAAATCCTTAAGAAAAATTGCTTTAGTGGAAACGTAAGAGTTCGTGTAAGATATCTGGCGGGAACTTTGAGATCTAGGTTCTCCCTGTCGGATCTCTCACATTCTCTTGGGCTTGTGTGTAAAATAAGAGGGACCTCCCTGTTGGATATTCGACAAGCTCAACCTCCACTTTAGGGATGTTTTCTGAAAGGCCAAATCTAGATTAGTTCAAACACTTTACTTTCCTGCAAATAAAATTTACCTCATTAACCTATTATCAATAAATCTGATAAAATACTCGATCTACATTGCCCACGATACTTTTAAGGCACTAGTCTCAATTCTACAATTACAAAGACATTTGCTTCAAGCACTTTACTTTCAGTCATTTACTTTGAAGCAACTTTTAATTTACCTGCATCTAATATTATCTCAAGTATCCTTTTATGCAAGTATCTTTATGTATCTTGTGGTGATCAATTGATCTATGTATGCTTTAGAATAGATTTGCTTTATATATATTGGTTAATGCAATAAACTCCTAGAATACTAGTTGCTTAGATTTCAGTTTAAGCCTTAGATTATTTTATTAGGGACTACCCCCCTTGGCTTCTCTAGGATTTGCCCTAGACGAAGGAGTTGAGGATTAGGTGACAACACCTTAACTCTCACTTGCCCCCAAGGACACACCGAGTGGATTGAAGATTTTCTTCTACGTCTCCCAGGAGTGTATAAGGCGGCAACAGGGTCCACTGCCTCTGATCTGGAAGCATCAATCTTCTTCCAGTTGGTCACCATGGGCGTAGACATAGGCCTGCAGTCCTACATACTGAATCTCTTCAGAATCTCCACTGCATACTTCTCATGTTTGAGGAAACTCTGACCATCTCGCTACCACACCTTTAACCCCAGAAAGTAGTGCATCAACCCCAAATCCTTCATTTTATACTCTGAAGAAAGGTCCCTCTTACACTCTACAATGAGCCTCTCTGAACCTATGAGAAACCGGTCGTCCACATCCAACACAAGAATGAGTGGCTCACATCCAACTATGATGTAGTGGAGGTTAGAGCCCGCCTCACTCTTGGTGAAGCATCCCAGCAAGTAGCTATCTATTTGTGAGTACCACGCCCTAGGAGTCTGCTTGTAAAAGGCTCTCTTCAACCTACTAACATGGGAATCTCTCCCCTGCACCTCAAAACCCTTCGGCTGCTCAATATACACCTCCTCCTCAATGATGCCACTAAGGAAGGTCATCTTCACGTCCATCTGGTGGATATTCCACTCCATATCTATTGCAATCAAGGTCACAGCCTTGATCGAAGTGTATCTTGCCACTGGAGCGAATGTCTCATCATAATCGATTCCCTCCTTCTGAGAGAACCCCTTAGCCACGAACCAGGCTTTGAACTTCTCCACACTGTCATCCGCAACGTGCTTGATCTTGTAGATCCATCTCGAGCCAATCACTAATTTCCCCTCTAGCCGGGGCACAACCTCCCATACATCATTCTTCATGATGGAAGCATACTCTTCCACCATGGCATCTCTCTAGACCTGCTACTATGATGCCTCCTCAAAGCCAGAAGGCTCGGCCTCTAATAGCTCGCTCATCAAAGCCATGTAACTGAAAAATCTTTGTGGTGCTCTACTCTCCCTAATAGAAGTCCTAGGAGCACCCACGTACTCCTGTGCCTCTCTCAAGGTCTACTCTACCCATCTGGTCTTCCTCCTCCTAGTAGGAGTGTCTTGAACTAGAGGAGCCTCATGCTCCTCATCCTGATCTGCAATCTAATCATATGTGTCTGCACCTATAACCTATGTATCCTCAGTCTTCTAAGTCTCTAGCTAATGATCCCCTGCTACTGTTGGAACAATCCCATGAGCCTTCCACAAGGCTTTATCCTCCACAAACTTCACATCCCTCCTGACCACAGTCTTCCTCAAGGAAGGAATGTAGACTTTGTACACCTTGGAAGTCCCGTTGTATCCAACGAAGATCCCCTTCTCAATAATGGCCTCGAGCTTTGTCCTCTTCTCTGAGGGGACATGACAATAGACTAGGCATCTGAAAACCCAGAAGTGGTTTCCTCCCTGTAAATACCTCCTCAAGAGTCTTCCTCCCCAACACCTTGTGAGGACTCCAGTTCTATATGTAGACTGCGGTGTTGCAAGCCTCTACCCACAAGAATCTAGGCAGATCCTGATCATACAACATAGTCTTTGTAGCCCCAACAATGGCCATGTTCTTCCTTTCCGCCACCCCGTTCTGTTGTGGGTGTATGGAACAGTCAACTCCCTCTTTATCCCAACACCTACACAGAAATCCTTGAAGGCATTCAAGGTGTAATCGCCTGCATTATCTGATCTCGGTGTCTTGATCTTTCTCCCTATCCGATTCTCCACAAGAGCTTTGAACTCTTGGAACCAACTGAAGACCTCATCCTTGGTCTTCATGAAATAAATCCAGGTCTTCCTAGAACGGTCATCAATGAAGGTGACATAATACTCGTACCCACTCAAGGATACTGATGACATGGGCCCACATACGTCTAAGTGTATCAAGTCAAGAAATTATCGTATTTATCACGATAATTATCATCAAGGTTGGATTTGGCGATAATATTGCGATAAATCCAATATTATCGCGATACGTGCAACATTGCTCTGAACAGTTCACTGAAAACTTTAGACAAGATCTGTTAGAAACGACTACTTCATTGGAACAGAAAAAGAACAAGCTTCTATTGGATAAAGCAAAAGAATGGAGAATTAAGAGTTGGGCCTTGTGGATTGAGGCTGGTGACCAGAATACCAAGTACTTTCAAAATTTTGCTAGGCACGGGAGGAATAACAACACTATTTGGGAATTAACAAATAGGGATTGCAACAAGGTTCAAGGGTTCCATGATTTGCCAAATCTGGGAGTTCATCACTTCAAGGAGATATTTAAAGAACCTAATAGAGTGAACTTAGGGGAGATACTAAAAGTTGTGTCATATTTTCCTAGATTTGTTAATGAAGAAGAGAATAATATCCTCTATAGACCAGTGACTAAGGAGGAGTTGATACTCATTCTTAGTAATTTTCAGAAGGATAAGAGCCCTGGCCCAGATGGGTGGTGTTAGCACACTTTTTGACCCCTAGATCAGATCTTAAATAAAGTAAAATCAGCGGTAAAAAGCAGCTAATTGTAGGAGAAAATGCCCCAGATGTCACCGACGGGTCTCCTCTCCGTTTGGGCTAGTGCTTGCCAACCTCAGGGGGGTGTCCCTAAGTTCTTCCTGTTGTTCTGAACTTCAAAAATATGCAATATAAAACCAGAAAACAACAGCAAGAAAGAGTACCTTTGGCTAGCAGTTAAGCTACCAAAGGTGTAAGTAACACAATTTGAAATTTGCTTGGACGAAAAACCATGCAGCGTTAGTTTTTAATGAATAGAAAGAACGGGAAAGAGACGCTATTACAAAGTTGAAACACCACAATAATAGGCTAAAACTACTAACAACGCATAAAAAATCAATCACAATACCAACAACATCTGACAACTTGATACCAACACACCAAAACTTTATTCATGCTCTTTCCAAAGGGCCGATTGCACCACTAAACACAAGTACAAAACCGATAGAGTATTGTTCCTTATACAAAGACTAGAAGCTAGAAGCTAGAAGCTAGAAAGAAGAATGGAAGAGAGAGAGAGAGAAACTGTTGATGATGAAGAAAGTCGACCCTGAATAATGAGGAGCCTCCAATATATAGAGAGTGAGGCGCATGGGCTAAATTTAAGAGGGCGCATGGGAATGAGAGGATAAGACAGTGCGCATGAAGGAGAGAGTGGGACATGTGGGAGATGAGAGGATGGGTGTGCATATGTGGAGGAAGGAAGAGTTAAGTATAAGTGGTGCATGGAGGAGAGGTATAAGTGGAAGGGAGAGTGCGCATGATAGAAGAAATCATGCACACGTGTGATAGAAATGGATGAGGAAATGCGCACTAGGAGTGAGGGATAAAGAGCAGTTAAAGTTCACATGTAAATGCATGAAGAAGAAAAGGCGCACACGTGTGGAGGAAGAGGGAGTGAAGTAGGAGAGAGGAGGCGCATTAATAGAGTGAACGCGCTAGAAAATAAAGGCATCAATAGGGAGAATAAGAAGTGTGCATGGGGTTAGTGAAAGACGGGAAAACACGCTCATCCTAAAAATAAGAATGATGTGAAGATGTGTATTGGAGAGAAGGGGAGTTGAAGTGGGGGAAAGGGGAAGTGGATCCTCAGTTAACTCAACTATGCCAGGCCATCATACGCCTTGCTTTTCTTATGGAATACGCCACATATCCTCAAGAAGTGCGCCCCCTATCCTCATGCAATGATGTGCCACATGTCACACTCTAATGCTGCCAAAAGTCGGAATCTAGCCTGCCACTTGTCACCTCTGCATGGCGACCACACCTGCTAAATATAGCCCTGCCAAAAATAGACATGCTAAAAATAGCAGTCACCCTAAAAAATAGGAAAACTACGAATATGTTCGGGACCACTAGGAGACCATTGCCAAATATAGTATGTCTAAAAATAGACACTACTAAAAACAGAATCTCGTCGCATGTCAATAAACATATACTGAGAACTGATTCTATCCTATGAAAGGATGTTTATTTAGAGCTTTTGCTTTTCTTGGGAAAAGCACACCAAATTTAGATCATGACTCCAGATTGGGAACCATCCTTCAGCTATAAGAAGAGGAGAAGGCAGGCAGTTTAATCCATCAGTGCATCTGCAGTCTTTCTTCCTTCTGCTATTCACTCTTCTCTTCTTCCTTGCGTGTTTGAAGTTCTAGGTAGCATTCAAGTGTTTTCATAGATCAAATTTCTTGCATAATTCTTATGTAAATTGTATCTCCATGAATTGTGTAGAGACAAAGATTCTGAGTCTTGATTAATACCCTTAGGTCATTTGGCTAGGCATGATTATGATCTGAAATTATTCAGACCTTGTCCTTAACAACTTTGATTAATAGCCCCAAAGGTTAGCTCAATCGATTAGTGCCACTTTTGCCAGGATGCTGCCGATAATCCTGTGTGCGGTGCAGGTCCTGAATTCAATTACCACAGGGTTAGGCACACTAAGTCTACACCACCCGCTTTACACTGGGTACCATCCTCGGAATGGGGGAAGTGCTCAGAAGGTTTCCAGGGATTTATTTCCAAGGAAAAAAACAGCTCTGATTAATGAATAAAAGAAGTCATCCTTTCTCCTTGGTCAATGATGAATCCTTCATTGTTTGAGAATTATTTCGTTTGATCAGTCTCATGTGTTTATAGATTTAGATTTGAGTCTTGTATCAGCAAGAAGCAGTGTTATAATTGCCTTGCTGATATTCTTTCTATTTCTTTATTTCTTTTCTTTCATGCCCAACAGACTAAAGGCACTAGTCACTTAAAAAATCAGACATAATCGTAATTGAATTTTGAATTTTGGAGCTTACTTCGAACAATTTATTCACGTGTTTTGAAGATCTCATTTCAGAACTGTAAACATCAATTGCAGAACTGAATTTCTTTCTTGCTGATTTGAAGTACAAAGTTACAAACACGCAGATTTAGAGACATTCATTGAAGATCAGCAAGCTTTATACGCAAATATGAGGTCTTATTCTTATGAATTTTGACAATCTAAAAGCATATCTGATAGGGATTACCCTAGAATCTGCAAGCACCGATTCTCAAGTGAGAGGTGCATTGCTGGTTACAGGGACGGTGTTCATAAACTGTCCATTCTGAACCACTTGAAACTGATTTCTCAAAGGGCAATTTCAAGAGATAACAAGACACCTACAAGAACTGCAGAAAAACGATTGTCTCAACATGGACAGCTGCCAAACACAGTAAGCACCACTGCCTGCAGCAAGTTGTATGCCTTCACTGTAAAGGCACGGGTATACAGCCCTACTCACTTTTGAAAAGATATTCAAGATGGCACTTTCATTAAGAATAATCCATCAAATGAAAGCCAACTTGGAGTTTCTGAGTTAAACTGATGAAGATCCCAAGGCAGGATTGTGAAAACTTTTTATCCTAAGTTCTAACAACAAAATCGTAGTTTCACCAATGAATGGTATTAATAGAGTACCTACATTATTAATTCTAGCAATGAGCTAGCCAAATCCAATCAATAATTACTCTTGACCTACCAGAGGTAATCTCTCACAATCCCTCCACAAGAGAAAACCCATTCTGGCAACACAGCTAGAGAAACCCTCCAATGGGAATCAACAAACTACAGGGTTCACCTTCTTTTATTGAATTTTTACTGCCCTTAAGTACACAACTTTCTAGCATTTAGAAGACCGCTTGATTTTCATTGAGCATTCCCTCTTCCTAACACAAAACAAGTTACAAAGAGAGATGTCGCGGGGTGACCTGCCAATTCAGGTGTAAGTTTTCTGGGGATAGCTTCCCTCTGGTTTCTCACCGCATAAAGGAAAGATCCCTACTTGTGTATGTGCTCAAATTTCATACGTCAAGGGAATGGAATCACTAGACCTCGGAGAAGATATCTGTTTCTTAACTAGAGTGAGGAACTTCAGTGCTCTCTATGTGATTTAAGTCTTAATGCCGGGAACCTGGATACAAACACCAAGGAAATTAGGGTTATCTAGTGCTATTCAGAGAATTGCCGTACCCAGGGGGATTTTAAGCACTGAACCAAAGCCACAAGACCAGATCCAATTCTGGATACCGAGAAGAACGAAAAGACTCAGCAAGCAAATACATCGATATACTCCAGCTCTAATAAATAATCAACCTGAATGGAATTTGAACTACTGATAATGAACCACTAGACCAAATTCAGTTCAGTTTTAGACCCCATTCGAAAAGGGGACCAACAGAGACATATCGTTTATTGAGTATTGTCTACAATATTTTTTCCTTTTTGGATGCCCAAATAATCCTCTAGGTTATCAGACCATAAAACGGTGACCTGAGTCTGCCTTCGGAATGTTGGATCGGCAGTCTGGTATTGGTTTAATGATTTTTTTCAATAAATTAAAATTTTCCAATGGTATGAATTGATGATCCATGACAGGAAATGGCCACGACAGTGAGAACCCATTTCGTCATTGATCCGTATCCTCGAATAGGCACTTCGCTGAGTAGCTCCTCTTCTAGATCGGTCGTATCTCTTATCAAATTTATACCATGAAGCTCCGAATCCCGTTTTCAGAGACTCTGGTTTTTTAATAACGATAGCTTAACTTCTACAAGGACCTGTAAATTTAATTAAAAAATAATATGGCTGGTTTAGTTAAAATCCTGGTAGATGGAATCAGGTATGCTTGTTTTAAAGATTCAAGAAACTTACGGACAATATGATTTGGAGAAAATAGCGATCTTGTTGTTGGAGATGGTGGTCTTCACGAACTTTTCTTGCCTTGTTGCTGCGGAAGCGCTCATGCACAGTGCAGACATCGCTACAAACAACACGCTTAGACGAGTTATCTTCTCCATTTCTATCTGTAATGGGGAAAACGAGGAAGGAATGTAATCCCAAGAGCAGTAGCAGAAGAATTAGTATCACCGAGAATTCTTCTTCGCAATAACGTTGGAAGAATGAACTGCTATTTGAAAGGGTTTATCTTTTTTCTTTTATTTTTCTACCGTAGAAAAAAAGTTTACACTACCTTGGTTTTTCTATTTTTTTTTACAACGCAAGAAAAAGTTTATAATATTCAAAGTTTTCGGTTAAGTTTTTATGGATAAAATTTAAAGACGTCAATATGCACTTTCATCGTTATGTATATACAAAACAAAACTTAGCCACGAGATAGCCAATTCCAGTTTGTAAGGGGACAGACTTCACCTCCATGATAGATAGCCTACTTCTAGTTTGTAAGGGGATAGATTTCACTTCCTAGCGGATGTTTTTGGATCTTGGGTCGTTAGTCCGTGTTTTTGGATCTTGGGTCGTTAGTCCGTCTAAGGAAGACGAGCTCTTAGACAATCACAAGTTAAGGTCATACTCCATGAGACAATTTCACTCTAGATAGTATATGCAAAAAAGTCATTGTATTGTATTGTCATCATTGAAGTTATAGCACTCGGGTCATGTGTTTCCAAGTAACAGTAACATCTCGGTCCCATATATAAAACCAAATACTACCCCTAGTTGCACTTTAACCTCTTGCCCATGAGTTTAAAAGGTATTTACTTATCAAGTATCTTTGTGGTCAATTTTGGTGGAATTTGTCAACTCTTTCACATAAATAAACATATTATTCAAACAATTACTTAAGAAAGAGATGTTTTTTAAACAACCACTTTAGTCACTATTCGAGGGCATATAAGTTTTATGATACTATGATCTTTGTGTTACAGAGGTGTTCATGGAGATATTAATCCTCTTACTAATGTAATAATGGATTGGTTTAGTCTCGAGGGTTAGCTTAATTGGTTGATGTCCTTGTTGTCAAGATGTTGCTAGTAATCCGGTGCATTGTGTAGGGCCCCAATTCAATTCACATGGGTCATGTGCACTAAGTCTAGGTCACCCGCTTAACACTAGGTACCATCATAGACAAGGAAGAAGTGCTTAGGAGTTTCATACAGATTTATTTCCAAGGGAAAAAAAATAGCACACTAGTATGTGAAATGAATATGTGTGCTTATTCAACCTCCTTCACCTTCTCTATGGGACATGTTCTATGGGTGTGTGTGTGAGAGAATAAATAATGAGTAATAAAGGATTTGTCTAATCTTGTAGGAAACTTCCTTCTAATTGTTAGAATCTAACGATATAGAAAGATAGAGTTCATCGATCCAGAACTCTAATCAAATTTTTAACAATCTAAAGTTGATTCAAAGCTAAGAAAAATCCTCGAGGACATCGTTCCGCCATGCATGGGCCTTGGATCATGGTAGAGCTATGCTCATGCCTAAAAAAAATCAAATTCTTATTAGATTTGTGGCCAAAAAGAGGGTTCATTTACTACAAGATTAGTTACTCCAATGATAAGCAGTGAAATGCATTGTATTTAGCATCTTGCAATAGTTTATATGACTTTAAAAACTCCTCGTCCTATTTATTTTCATAACAACCTATTTATTTTCATAACAATGAACTCTAATAAAATTAAAGTTATAAATACATTCATGTAAAATCTATTACAAAAATGTACTCAAACCAACTAACTAAACCAAAGAGATCAGGATAGAAATAAGAAGTAATGCATTGTTTTATAACAACTTCATAGTACTTATAGCCATAGTGTTGTTATTGCATGAACCATTGGCTTGAACTCATAAATTTTATAAGTGGATAAATGGTGGAGGCACCACCTCTAGTAACTCAAGGTCCTTTAGTTGGTTAGAGGAGATTGTTAGGTGTTTTGAAAAGCTCTCTATGTCAAACTACAACTCCATACAACTTCATGTAAGAAAGGTTGATGAAACCTTTATATTGTTTACAATATTGATCCAAAAGGTGACTTTTTATGTACATCCAAGAGGTTTTGATGGATGGTTATTTAAAAGGTTGAGAAATAAATGAAGTTGAATTCAACATAGTTCTAATGAAAGGCATTTATGTTGTAGAAGTAATTCCAAGATGCATGGATATTAAGTGTATTTGACTTATTTGAAGAGGCATTTTAGAAAAGCATGTGAAAGGGGTACTATGAAGTACTCTTAGTCAAAAAAAAAAAATTACAACACACAGGACAAGAGAGGAAGGTCAAACAACAAATATCAAATTGAATATAAACATTGTCTATTCAACTACAAAGGCAATCAACCAAGTCAAAGGAAATTGAACAAGGATAGAAATGGACATGGGCATTGTTTATTCAATTGACCTAAGTCAAAGGAAATTGGAAGTTTGAAGTTGAATGAGAAGAACATGTGGTTCGAAGTTGAATGAAATTACATGTGGCTAACAAAGACATGTGAAGAACCAAACACAATTATGAGCTTTTGTGATTAAGAAGTTCTTCAATTACATTAAATCTAGCACAAATACGTGGTGCCCAAATTGATAGGGATGGGACTAGATTTTCCTCTAGGCCTTGATTTTTCTTATGTAGCCATTTTCTTTATCTTCCTCTAGATTTGGGATTTCTCCCACATTAGGCTTTGTATCTTTGGGATCTTCATGATTTTCCTTTGCTTTTATAGCTTTAACCTTTTCATTTTGTTCTTCTTGAGACTCGTTGTGGAATCCTAAGATTTGAAACATGTTAGAAATTTACACTTGTTCTCATTTTTTCTTGGGATTATGATTTGGGTGATTATGTTTTTTTCTTTAGTGGAAGGACTCTACCCTCTTGGGTTCCTCCTGATCCATATTTGGATCCTTCATTTGTTGGGAGGGATATTTCAAATAGTGTTTTGTGAATTGCTCATATCCATGGCACTAATTACAATTAAATGAGGTTTATTCATGGCTGAGTCTTTAAAGATGGATCCAATCCTAAATTTGGAGTTCACTAGATTCGAGTAACTTTATTTCAAGATCTACTTTCATACAAATTTAGGCATAAGTTTAGACTCTCCTCTTAGGGTCTGACTTATCTATAAATTTTCAAGAAGATTTCCACTTTCTTCCATGGTTTTTTTCGTCCCAAAAAATAGTGGAAGAAAAGGAAATCCTACCTTAATAAGGACAACCATAGGAATGTATTCTTCTAGATCAATCCCCAAATACAACTAATTGAGATATAGAGTGGTGGATCCCAAAAACTAGGGATCTTCACTAAAAAATGCATCTATTTATTCCCTCTATTCAAAGAGAAAATAGTAAAAACCCTTATTGTAGAAATAGAACCTCATAGATCCTCAAATAACAGGGTTCCGAGATTGTTACAGTGAACCATCCAAAGTTTTGGGAGACGACCATGTTTGGTAAAATTCTCATCAAGGACATTTTTGGAATATACTATGTGCTTGTTTTGGTGGATTTTAGATGAGACCAAAAGCCTCAAAGCATTTACAACCCTTTTTACCATTCTAGGAGGAGAATTGAAGCCTTTCGTCTTGGTCATGGGAGTTAGGGAAGAAGCTAGAGCTCCCCATGGCAATGGATAATGGAGAAGCAGGGATGAGGGAAGAAAAACCATAGCTTGAGCTACAAAAGGGCCAATTTAGGATTTTATATCCATGGTAAACATTTTTTAATATCAAGGCCCAAACCATTGTTACAATCCTAATATATGGGTTTAGATCCTTATGGATGGACCTAGGGCCCAATTTCATGGATAAAAGACCCAAGGGATTGTAACCCCTCTAGCGTTGAGTTTGGTTGCAACTTGGGTACATCATGCATAAGTAATTAGTAAATAAGCATGATGGCACATTTTGATACACTTGTTGTAGAACGATAATATGCATACCTTTATGAAGATTATCTATATATGTATATGTGTGGATTTTTACTAACTTATGGGTGTTTCATTTATAAGGGGTTATTGATATCATCGAGTCCCACATTGACATTATTAGTTGATGGGATTTGCCTAGCTATCTTATTAATACTCTATTGAGAATGTATTATAATGCAAATGTGTTTTTCATATGAAGTGACCTTAGAATGATGAGTGTGATCCTGTGTCTAAAGATCCCACTCATGTGTGCATGTGTGTTGAACCTAGTGTTATTGACCTGCGAAACTAACCATGGGACATTAAGGAGGGCATGTGATATAGGAATTAATATAGTTGCAAATATTATATAATTACGTGAGAAAATATTGTGATCCACGACTAAAAGAAAGAAAGAGGAAACGTGTTACTCATGCATAGATGTGAGGTAATTGATAAAGAGAAAAAGGACACTTGTCATTCCCTCATAAGCACAAAGAAATGATAAGAAGAGATAACACGTTTTGGCCATGCATAAGGAAATGATAATAAGACACTTGTTAGTCATGCATAGGAAAATAATAATTAGAAACTTGTTGGCCATGCGTGACCCTAGAAATTTGAAGACTCTTCACCCACCACAATTTATAAACAATGGGATTGGCCTATGATAATAGGACACGGATGGATGGAATGGATGACTAAAGAGATATTAGGGTAGATCTAGATAAGATTTGTTATACTATTGTTGAAATCCATATTGTGAGAGGAATTTGGGGATAGTATTTGATTGCTAGTTAGGTTGAGGGTGTACAATTTACCTATTTATTGAAATGGGAGGGGTGTGAAGAGGGAGTGCTTGACCTGGGGGTGACATCAATCCTTAATCCTCCACTCATTTCCATGCATAGCGGTGAGTTGTCATTGTATTATTAGTGTGTTTTTTCCTTGATCTTGGGTTTGGGTGAGTGTTGACGCTAGTGAGACCGTGAGCTACTACTTTGAACTCCTACACAAGGTGTGCCTCGAAACTCAAGAGCACATTGGTTAGGTAAAAAATGTTTGCATCATAAACATTCTCTTAAAAGGAAGTTCGATCATAGGATCACAATCAAGGAATATTGATGCCAATCACAAGGAATTATGGGTGTATCACTTCTATTTATATGTCTTTACATTCCTTATTTTGACTGGAAAATACATCGATCAATATAATGATGATGAATATTTATTTTGCATTGGTTCCTCATTGCTTGGATTGGCTTTCTTAATGTTTAGGTAATATGATAAAATAAAAGAAAGAGGGAGACTTTCTTTGAGGTAATGAACCCCTATAGTTCCTAATCACCTAGAAAGGTTGTTACAAGGATGCATTTATCTCAAAATATATGGTTTTGGCCCTAAACCACATATTTGGCCATTTAAACATATCTCTGGGATAAAGACCATGGATTAGAGGCAAAATCCATCTCAAGGGCCAATCAATTGTCTTGTGATCTATAGATATATTTTGACCCATATATATATGGTCTTCAATCCCAATTTCATAGATTAGGGGTCATACAGATGTGTTATTCTCCAAATAGTGGTATGGTCCAAACCATTATTAATTATCATCATAATATTCATACTTAGGTAGGATTATTATTCTAGATGCCTTCTAACCCTCTTTATCTCTTATATATACACCAAGGAGAAATATTTAAATAATCATATTGTGTTGTGCATTTCGATATATTGCAACAAGAGGTTGCCCAATCAAAGAGGCTTCTTATTCATTCACTCATTCGCCTAGTTTGGGAATGGAATTCCTAAATTGGGTATTCCTTGTGCTTATTATGATATTTGATTCATAACATTTGGTATCATAGTGGAGGATTCTTAGTTTTGGCACCTTTGAACAACAACATGTATGGTTTTCTCTCTAATTTTTCTAGGAAACTCAAAATCAAATTGCTCAAATCAACCATGAAAAGTTATGGAACTTGAGCATCTTGCTATATGTGCGAGCAACACGAGCATGCAATGTCACACAATACAAATGCTTGACTGTGAGGAAGAATCAAGTTGATGATGAACAAACACGCAACTTAGAGTCTCTCACACTGAATGTAAATCATATGTGTGTGAAAATGCACATAAAATCTAAATGATTAACATTGCATTCACAAACATTGTCTAAATGTCCATTTGTCTATTGCATTTTTTACATAGCAAATGTAAGTTGTTGTCATAGCAATTAGTGAATAAAATCCAAAGTAATGATGCAGAACTCATGAATGCATACTTTTATTTTAAATAATGATAACAAAGTATACTCAATTAAGATGCACATATAAATTTGAAGAAGCCCTCAAAAAACTAAAATTCATATATCATGGATTATTCCATTTAGACCCCTCTCGATCATTAATTTATTTGCACAACAAAATAAGAATAAAGAATCCTAAACCTTACTTTGCAAGTTAAACAATAATGCATATTTAAATCCAACTCACAATATGGGTTATTGTCCTCTGAATGGTTAAACAAGCCTAGTGCATTCAAATGGTCAAATCAATCTGCTCTCTCATTTATATAAACCTGAATAGATGTAGGCCCCTTTTAATACCAATATAACTTTAGGATTTTTTATATGTTAGGGTCCTACCCTAACCTCCCTACTATGGGTACTTAGTAATTAGTCAATTAGTGTACGATAACATCTTCTTTGAATAAGACCCATTAGATAGTTAGTAGGTAGTTACTTAATGTGAAAAGGGTCTTATTTATTAAATAAGGTCCATTAGGTGGTTGATACACAATTAATGATGATACCATAAATAGTTAGGGTTTTTGTTATTAAGAAGTTGTTTATGGAGCTAGAAGGTTATGGAATGTTTTGTGAAGTGTTGTTATTGTTATTGGAGCTCTATTGATAAGAGGTTTCCCCTCGAATAGGTCCGTGAACATTTCTCACAATATTAGAGATGTTTAATACAAGGGATATATTATGTAGGTTTAATCTTATTTTCTCCTGTATTTGCTTTTCCGCATTTAATTTCTCTGAATATTGTTCGTGTTGTGCTATTTTAGCTAGTTAAGTACATTATAAGTCGTATCTTATCTCTTTCCTAAGCCAACACATCTAAATTTTAGAATTTATTTTTTAGGCTAGAGACGTGTTCCATTGTCTTTAAATAACATAGAGATATGTCATTCAGTAGGTAAATCTATGGTTGGGGATGGATACATGCAGGAAATACAAGTGGTGTAACTTGGTTTGACACCCTTGTAACCCTTGTTGGTATCCCTTCAAGTAGTACCGCATCAACCAACACATGTATATGAATTTGTTTTCCCTGTATAAAAAACCCCCTAGGTGCACTTGAAACTAGCCTTAACTAAACCTTTCAGTTAACTTTTCTATAGTACACCAAGAACAACACTCAAGACCATCACTCTCTAGCACTTGGGAATTAGGTAGTACAACTAAGGGTATGGTCTAGCCTCCTTGGTTGCTTCCTTGAGATATTGGGATGAGTACTACTATAGGAAACCTTCATGTTTATTAGAGAGCTATAACACCTAACACTCCTTTGTTCTTAGGACCATGTGAACCTTGGCCTTTGCAACATAAGCCATGAAATCCCTACGTAAAATGAACTATCAAGAATTTGGGGATTTCGTCAGTGCAATAATACTTAGCTAAGGACAATACTACTACAAGAGTATGATTTTGCACACACACAAACAAAACTTGTTCTTGCCAACACCACTGCGAGAGACCTGTCCCAAAATACTCCTTGTGCAACATTGATTGCCACGACACCACTCTCAAGTTACCATTTTTTCAATGGACATGGTCATACTATTATTGACAACCTTTCTCGAAAGACTCCCTGTGAGGAGTTGATCACATTGATATAAGTCTATTAATATAAAATTCTCTTTGGACCTAGGACTACCTGATGAAAACTAGATCCTTACAGATAGACAACAAGGTTGCATCATTGGAAAATTTCGTTAAACATTTCAATTGGCAGATAGTGGCACATAAGGATGAACTCCATTAAGAGATAAAGGCACAAAAGGAAAAACTGTGTGGACTCCATCTTATTGTGGACAATATTTTGGAGCGTCTCCCCAAACTGGAAGGCAAGCATGAGCATCAAGTCGATCTTTATGAAGAAGAAACCTCATTAGATTGGGAAAATCGCAATAGACTACCCTTTCTTGACAACAATACATGGAATTACTTTCCCAAGGTAGACATGAATACATTTTATGGGATTGACCCTATAGGTTGATTTACCCAAATGGAATACCATTTCTCTCTCCATGGCATTACTAATGACACAATGAAACTTTGAGCAGGGCTATTGTACTTGGATTAGGAGTGATGGTAATGGTGGCACCAACATAAGAAATCATATGGTGGTTACACCGTTTGGAGCCAATTTATGAAAACCACCTATGTTAATTTTGAAAGATACCCTCATTGTTTGGCTTGGTTGATCAAGTTGTGCCAAACTGGCATAGTTGCAGACTTTATAGCAACATTGGAGCAACTGACAATCCACACAAAAGGTTTGATTGATTATTTTTTTAAAGAATGGTACATCAATGATATAAAGGAGGAAATCATAGCACAATTCCTATTGCAACACCCAACTACGTGGTTGGAGGCCTCTCGACAAGATCTTAAGTATGGAATGGTGGTAACTACACATGTCAAAAAATCCTCTTTTCGTCCTTGCCCTCGCCCTTCTATGGTGTTTACTACCACTTCCACTCATCTCAACCCTTAAGGGTCCACAAATTATCTCATGAAGAAATGATCGAGCATCAACACCTTTGACTTTGCTATAGTTGTGATGAGAACTTTTTCAAATGGCATAAATGCAAAGAACACAAAATATTTCAAATGGATGTGTCCCAACTTGACCACCCTGAGGGAATTCACGAGGAAGACACTCCTGAGATGGAAATCGAGGAGATGAAACCTCCTCCTTGGGATGATCCCATTATGGAACCACCTCATGAGGAACCCTTGATTTCACTCCATGCTTTATCGGGCTCGTTAGCTCCTTGGAGCATTTAGTTGATTGGATACATAAAAAATAGAAAGGTAATTATGTTAGCTTATAGTAGCAGCACCCACAATTATATTCATAGGCGAGTGGTATAGGAAACCCATTGTTATGCCCATGTGGTGCATAATTTTCAAATTATGATAGCCAATTGAGGCATGATGAAGTGTGGTGGAAAAAGTGAGAAGGTGAAACTCCAACTCAGGGAATATCATCTCAAATCCAACATGTTTACTATTGAAATGGGAAGCTATGATGTAGTTCTTGGAGTATAATGGTTGAGAACATTATACCTAGTTACCATGGAGTTCTAGGAATTGTACATGAGATTTACTAAAGATGGTTAGAAACATACTCTCAAGGGGATCAGGT
Organism: Picea engelmannii; assembly: GCA_009831015.1. Lineage (NCBI taxonomy): Eukaryota > Viridiplantae > Streptophyta > Pinopsida > Pinales > Pinaceae > Picea > Picea engelmannii. The sequence goes on along the minus strand of ML783632.1, from coordinate 20,518 downwards.
CTAGCTCCTCTAAAATTATTATCTCTCACCGTATGGAGAAATTGTTGAAGAATGGCCACTTTGACATTATTTTCTAATTCAATGCCATACAAGTGATGGACAACCTCCTCCCCAACAACTTCACCTAGATATATGATTGCTCCTTACTAAACATCAACGTGTATTTGAAACATCATGTGGCTTATCCCTATCACATGGTGAGCATGACCATGGTAGTCCCTCAAGATTCTAGTCAACCACCTAATGTGCACCCATATAGGCACCCCTTTTTCCTAGAATAATGAAACTGAAAAGATTATTCAAGAATTATTGGAGGAAAGAGTCATCAAACCAAGTACAAGCCATTACTCCCCACATGTGGTCATGGTCTTAGAGAAAATGGGAAATTGGTGTACATGTCATGATTTTTGTGCTCTAAACAAGTTGTGATATGACCCCAACGAGTGTATACATGGAATTAAATGTATATGTATTGGGGTAATTGTATATGTAATAGGGGTGAAACTAATAAAAGGACCGCATATACAATTAGCCCATTGCATATACATTTAACTCTATATATATACTCATGTTGGGCTCATATTAAGTTGACCATCAAAGACAAATTTCCCATTCATGTTATTAACGATCTCTTAGATGAGATTCATGGTGCCAAGTTATTCACTAAATTGGATCTTTATTCAGGATACTACTAGATATGGATGAAGGAGGCCTACATCTTTGAGACAACCTTCCACACACATGAAGGCCATTATGAGTTTTTAGTATGTCCTCTGGGCTTTATATTGTTCCCTCCACCTTTCAGATCCTCATGAATAAGATTTTTCAGCCCTTCCTGCACAATTTTGTGCTTGTATTCTTTAATGATATCTTGATCTATAACAAAACCTGGGAAGCACATGTGGTGCATGTTGATAAATCCCTCCAACTCCTCTGATACAACCAATTGTTCCTCAAACGTTCTAAATGTCCTTTTAGTGCTTCAAAGGTCAAATGCTTGGGACATATTGTTAGTTAAGATGGGGTTCAAGTGGATCCCAAGAAAATTGAGCCCATGCAAGAATGGCCATGTTCTAAGACCCTCAAAAGCTTTCGTGGGTTCTTAGGACTTATGGGTCACTAAAGGAATTTTGTTAATAATTATAGGTGGATTGCCACACCCTTAATGTTAGTGGGAAAAACCTCCTTTATCTACACCAGGGTTCATAATGTAGGCAGATCGATTAACCGTCTAAAAGTCAATTAATTCTCTATACTACCCCAAACATACCAAAACTCATATGAAGAAATCAAGGAAAAAGGAAATCGGGTAACTATACCTCTAATCCCACGTCTGGTGATGACCTCCTCGCGCTTGGAAGTTCCATTGATTGCACACCTCCTCTCAGTGCTAACCTGCATCCAAAGATTGACAAACAGAGAACGACAAACATGTTATTCCATATACAAGTTAGGGTTAGATGTTAGAATGTCAAGCATAAATCAATAAAAGTATTCAAGACACCATCATTTGGGACAGGAAAATGTAATTCTTTTATTAATAACACATAGATTATACCTTTACAATCTAAGTCGACTACCGTTCTGCGAACCTGGTCTGGGATCCTCTTCACCAAGCTCCAAGTGCACCTTGTATGAACTTCTCCTCTCAACCTTCTAATATCTTCTTGGGAAGTGAATGGGTTAAATGGAGGAAGAAGGGGCTAATGAGGGAATGTTGAGGCAATTCTCACAAAAGGTAGCAATATCTTGGGCAAGGAGGGGAAGTGAAATCAGGCAAAGTTTCATTGCTCTTATGCGTAGATGTGAAATGGGACCCCAACACCTCCTTTTATATGACAAAATGATGGTTATTCGGTTGGGTGACGGGCTATAGCAGGTGGATTAGTTGGGAAACTACCAATAGCCCGTCACTTTCAACGAATTCCTTGCAACTTTTTATTTTTTGCAACTTTTGCAAGGATACGCGAGTTGTAATGGTGCAACATGCATATGTACGCGAGTTGTAGTGGTGGAGCAAGTGTATGTATGTGGATAGTAATGGTGCAAGGCACGTACATATTCTAAAAATTGGTTTTTTAAGAAAAGCAACTCAACAGTGCTTTGGAAAAAAATGCTAGTAAGAGAGCCAAGGCCATGTATGCATGCGTAGAGCAATTTAGGGTTATAACACTTAACCACCCTGCTTATAAAAATATCTTTGTTTGGAATGATGCTACAGAGCAAGCCTTCTCATCCTTAAAAGAATCCATGTGTACTATGTATGTACTAGCCATACCAGATTTCACTAAAACTTTTGTAATGATCCAAATGCTTAAATAATATAACATAATAGACATACACACCATGTACAGAATGTGAGCATGGAGCACAACTCCAAGATAGATAATTTATACAATAATTCCTTAAATAATAGGAGAATCTCCTTCAAATAACCAAAGACATTCATAAATCACAATTCACATGTCTAAAATAATGAATACATGATCTCTATATATACCTATTCACACATACACATGAGGCCCCTTTACTATTAGGCCGACCCTATTACATATATATTTACACATTACATGTACATTTAGCCCTATATATTTCCCCCTTGGGCTCATATCATATACATTTAACCCTACATATTCCCTGCTTGGGTTATAACATGGTACCCTCCTTCCAAAAGTTTTGTCCTCGAAGCTTTGCAATTAAAGGCTTCACATGTGATGAAACCAAGTAATATGATTTTCTTATGTTCTTGCTTTCTTGTTTCATTTGATAATGATCCATCCATCCAAAATCAATTCTTTTTGGTCGTAATCCTTGGTGGCTAGTTGTTGCATACTTTTCTTTCCCTTGATTCCATGTATTGTTGTTGAAGCTTCTCCAATTTGTAGTGGTTGTTGGTCTCTAATAATAGCTTGTTGAAGAGTGGTTTTGTAATGTTTTGTTCCATAAATATTGACAAGTATTACATCTTCTTTCATGATAATGTTGATATCGACCTTCTTGTATTCCTTGAAATATTTCCTGGTAATGAGGGTGTCGATATGGTTTCACATTTGATGGTTTTTCTTCACTCTGCACACCCATTTCATCTATCTTCTTTTCAGAGACAATGACATCCTCAATCATATTTGCTAGGTATTTGATTACTCTATCCTTGGAGATAACACCATCATAACACCATCATATTTGGCATGTACATCCTCTAGATGGAGTTCAACTTCTTCAAGAAATTTTTGGTTCTTTTTGAAAAAATTTTAAAAGGAAAAAATGGGGGGGGGCGGGGGGGCACTTCAGATTAAATTCTGAAACTTTTTAAGTATAATTTTCCAAAACAAATTGGATATTTGAATTTCTCTCAGAAAAATACCCAATTTCAAAAAAAAAAAATCTACCAAAATGGAGTCCGGGAAGTAAAGTTATCAACGTTTTAATTTCAACAATTTTTCAAGGTTTTTTCGAAAAAAGCCACGCGATTTGCACAATAAGTTATTTATAAACCCTAGTTTTTGTTGAAGATTTATCTAAGAAATATGCTTTTTACTGAAAAAGATGATGTCCCTAGTATTGAAGCATTCATACAGCTCCACAAGCCATTATATAAAGGGAAGTGGAAATCTCATATACACTATAGTTTCACAAAAGATGTTAGAACATGGTGGCAATCATTGGACCATGACAAGATGATGGGAAGTTTTGATGAAGAAATAGAAAAATTAATTTTAGATAGGTGGTCTCATGTTAAAAAAGGGGATAAAGAGAACACCAAGGGTTTATTTTCATGTGGCAACTCTATATTATAGGTTCATGGTTGCATTCACAAAGAAAAAGTTATTGTTTCTATTGACCCTAGTTGCCAACAAAATTTTATCAATGTTCAGTTGGATAATAGATTCCAATTTACTGCAAAGAATATTCAAAGCACACAGGTTGATGGTGAAAATGTTCAAATCTTTAAAGAATAGAAGATTGTCATGGATAAATATGTGTTGCATTCATATTTTAATGATATACATATGGATGATGTGGATATTTCTCTATATTGCTCTTGTATCATTGTATGTGTTGTGTATTCAGATCTCTAGTACTTAACAATTGGTATCAGGCGTAGAACCTTATCAGATTCTTTTACCTCCTTTACAACCCTCAATATATCATCACCAAATATCTCAAAGAGCTCCAAATAAAATTCTACCATCTTCCCACTAGGCCTTGGGCTTTTATGTTTTTGAAATGAAGATAATATAGTTAGTAATTCATCCTTTGAGACTTCCTCATGGAGGAAATTTTGATTGTCTTCCTCAATCACTAGTTGGGGAAAATATGAGGTTATCTTAACAATTCCCGCTATATTAGTACATTCAAGCTCCTTATAAATGGATTCAAAATGTTTAACACTTAGATCAATTAAATCTTCGAAGCCTCTCACTATCCCACCTTCTTCATTCTTCATGTCCCATATGGTGTTGGTACTCTTCTTGAAGCTTGCATATTGATGAAAACATTTGGTGTTCTCATCATCCAGTTCAATCCATGTAGCCTATCTTTTTAACCTCCACTCTGTATATCTATCCAACAACAATTTCTTCTTTCTAGCCCCTATTTCCTTTAGTCTAATTAGGCCCCCTTCATTGAAGACACATGTGTCATTATTGCATAAAAGGGATTTTGAATTCTCTCATGTCTCCTTTACAAGCCTATCTATATTTTGATGTCTTTTTGCGACCCATGCCACCACCTTCACTTTCACCAATTCTAATGAAACTGCAAAGTGTTTGTTTGGTGAAGCCCTAGAATTACTATCATAATTCTTCCAATTAGTTTTTACTTGTGTCAAAAACTCTTCTTCATGTAGCCACCTAGAGTTGAAATTGAAGGGGCTAGATGGCTTATCATCATGTAATTCCATCTAGAGGAGAATCAAGTTGTGATCCTAGATGCTACCCACATCACTCCAAGATCATTACATATCCATTAAATGAAGGAGTGTATCTAAAACCAAAAGTATATCATGGTGTTTTGAAACATTGTTTCGCTTAGACCCATCGTTCGTCCATATGGGCTCGAGGAAAATAGGCTCCACACCCACTAGCCTAGCTTCTTCAATTGTATGAATGAAAAATTCAACCAACTTATTGATCTTGGTAATCCTTGTTAGAATGTGCTCATTTAACCATAGACAATATCACTATTGTCACCCAACCATAGGCCGAAGCCACCCTCGAGCACCTTGACCTTGACGGAGAGAATAATCTTGGTAGAAAATCAATAGCCAAGCAAGGTTAATGCACCAAGCAAGAAGTAACCAAAGCTAATCAGAGAGTCCAACCCAGAAAGATAGAAACTATAGACTTCAGAACTGGCGGCAACACCTTCTCCAGGACTTGCGCACAATACTGCCCAACTGTAGTGCGCACAAGTGTCTCTCTGCGATTCTGAGAGTTGTGTGTAAAGTGAAGACTGACGCTCTATATTTATACTAGTTCTGGCAGACTGCTTGGGCCGACTTCTCATTTTGGGTACTAATTAATTCATATTAATTATCTCTCTTAGCTGACATCTCTTTTAGGGTTACATTCACTTCTTTTTTTGCTTCCATAATATTCTAATCTTGTCAAAGGTCACAATGGAGGTTGATGCCTCCCGAAGCTACCATAATATCAACACTCCCTCCTATCTAGGGAGGTATAACTGATAATGGTCTTGAGCACAAACAGACCATTCAACTGGTAGCATCACTATAGCCACACAGGCTAATTAAATCATGAGCACCGTCATTATTATCCAACTAGATAATCTCCATGACAACTGGTACAATGTCAACTGATAGAACACAACTGTGTTTATCTATAGTAGTACACAACTACTCAATCCATGACACATAGTCACAAACAATGGAACATATCCACCACAGTAGCATACCTCTACTGTCTGGAGACATACAGTCTCCATAGTAATCATATCAACTTATATCAACCTGCACAAAAACAATGTTATGATATAAACTGAGTCATCTAGGCCATTCTTCCACTCACATTTATGATATCTGGAAGAGCATCTGCCCTCAAAGTAGAACATCAATGATGGGCTATTTGGACTATTCTTCTCAAGCAAGGAAGAATAATTGTCCTGATTTCTGAGCCTAGACCATTCCCTATCCGGTCCATTCCTCCGACACTAAACAAAGTGCACCTTGGAGAGAATGAATTTTCCCTAGGGAATTCCTGTCCCTGATTGTTGAACCTGGACCATTCACCTATTTGGGCCATTCCCCCGACACTAAACAAAGTGCAACCTGGAGAGAATGAATCTGCCCTAGGGAATGACTGTCCGAACCATTTCCTAAGGAAATGGTTGTCCTGCACCAACCTCCAAAACAGACTATTCTTTGAAACTACTCACAACTGTGAGCTTCGAAAGAATGACTGTCCGGCGAGGCAGACCAGTCTTCTTGACCACTACTGAGAGTGACCGTCAAGAAGAGAGATTGTCCTAGACCATTTTCCAAGTTAACCACAAGGGAAATCGTTGTCTATGGTACATCAACAATCCATAGAACCATTTTCATTACAAAATATGACTGTTCGATCTGGACCATTTGTTAAACTGGAAAATTCATGTCCATCATAAATCTCAATCACTTTCCGAACTGGAAAGGAACTACCAAAGCTGGACCATTTTTCGAACTTGAAAATGATTGTCCTCAAATCAATGATATGTTAGTGCTCCCTCCCAACCTGGAGAGTCTCTTCCCTTTCAACTAAGGGAGTCATTTCCACATTCCCCAATTTGGCTCGGAAATATGCAAACTTTATTCTAGACAAAGGCTTTGTTAGGATATCTATTGTCTGCTCATCTGTGGGGATATACTGGAGCTTTACTTCTCCTTCCTGGACTTTATCTTGAATAAAGTAGTATTTGATCTCAATGTGTTTCGACTGTTCATGAAACACTGGGTGTTCTGATAGCCTTATACAACTCTGATTGTCATAATGTATTATGGTCGAATCTGGAACCTGATCAAATAATCCAGAAATCAACTTTCTCAACCATATTGCTTATGTACACCTCACATGCTGCGATATATTCTGCTTCTGTTGTGTTGAGTGATACAGACTTTTGTTTCCTGCTGCCCCAAGATATCATAATGGAGCCCAAGCTGAAACACATCCCTAAAGTACTCTTTCTGTCTTCTGCACTTCCTGCCCAGTCTGAATCTGTGAATCCATGAAGTTGTATATCACTGGATGTTGTATATCTTAAACCATAGTTTAGTGTCCCACGGATATACCTTAAAACATGCTTTGCAGTTGTCCAATGCTTATGTCTAGGTTCCACCTGGAACTGGCTTAGTGTGTTCACGACAAAGCAAATGTCTGGTCGAGTATTTACCAAATACATCAATGACCCAATCAATTGTCGATATAGTGATGGATCTACTGGATCAGAATCTGAATCTCTTACTTTTCTTATATATGTGGTCATAGGAGTGTCCATGGATTTGCAATCCATCATTCCAAACTTCTGAAGAATCTTCATTGCATACTTTCCTTGTCCAACGAATACTTCACCACGCTTCTGCCATACTTCTAGTCCCGAATAATAATACATGAGACCAAGATCTTTCATATCAAACTCAAAAGCTAGTTCCTTTTTGCACTGGATGATGAGAGACTCTTCACCTGTTAGGAATAGATCGTTGACATATAGCAGTAGAATCACATGTGCATTGTTCACGACTTTGTAGTAAAGATTTGGATCTGCATGAGTTTTGGAGAAACCAAGTCTCATTAGGTAGTTGTCTATTCTGGCATACCAAGCTCTTGGAGCTTGCTTGAGTCCATATAAATCTTTCTTTAGTCTGCAAACATGAGTGTCTCTGGAATGTACTTCAAACCCTTGAGGTTGTTCAATGTATACTTCTTCTTCGATTGCTCCATTGAGGAAAGTTGTCTTTACATCCATCTGATGTAAACTCCATCCCATGGAAGCAGCAAGAGACATGATAGCTCTGATAGAAGTATATCTGGCAACCAGAGCAAATGTTTCGTCATAGTCTTCTCCCTCCTTCCGGGAGAACCCTCTGGCTACGAACCTTGCTTTATATTTATCCACGCTTCCGTCTGCTGCATGTTTGATCTTATATACCCATTTTGAAGTTACTACTGATTTTTCTTTAGGTCTAGGCACAATTTCCCATACATCATTTTTCATGATGGACTGGTGTTCTTCTGTCATGGCTTCTTTCCATTGTTTCTTYTGAACTGCCTYTTCAAACGTGGTAGGTTCTTCGTCTAKAAGYTTTGTCATACATGMTGCATAGCTGGAGAATCTTTTGGGCTTCTTACTTTTTCTKAAGGTCYCACTTGGGGCCTTGAGTCTTTCTGCTTCTTGTAGGGTAGCTTCAAGCCAAGCTGGTCGTTTCTTGGTCTTGGGTACAATGTCTGAATCAATGGTCTCACATGGTTGCATCAGATGATCAAGTTGTTCTTTTTCTTCATTTTGATTTTCTGGAAGACATGTGCCTTCTTCAATAGGCTCTTCATACTCTTCTTCTTCTATAGTTTCTTCTATGGATTTCTTGAAAGCCATCTTTTCATTGAAGGTCACGTCTGTACTGACTTCAATCTTATGTTTTTCCGGGATATAGATTCTATAGGCTTTGGATGATTCACTATATCCCACAAATATGCCCTTCTTTCCTGAGGGTTCTAATTTATTCCTTTTGTCCTTGGGAATGTGAAAGTAAACAGGGCATCCAAAGATTCTTAAGTTTTTCACATTAGGTTTCTTTCCAGAGAAGGCTTCTTCTGGAGTCATATCTTTCAATATGCGGTGAGGACTTCTGTTCTGAACATATATTGTTGTAATGGTTACTTCTCCCCATAAAAACATAGATAAACCTTGATCGTTTAGTAATGCCTTCACAGTTTCTTCAATATATATGCTCTTCCTTTCTGCTACACCATTTTGTTGAGGATTACGAGGAACAGTCAGCTCCCTCCTAATCCCTGCCAATTTGCAAAAGGCAACGAATTCCTTGGATGTGTATTCTCCTCCATTATCTGTTCTCAAGGTCTTGATTTTCTTGTTTGTGAGGTTCTCTATCTCTGCTTTGAATTCTTGAAACTTGTTGAATACTTCGTCCTTTGTCTTCAAGAGATATAACCAAGTCTTTCTAGAGTAATCATCTATGAAGATTATGTAGTAAAGAGAACCTCCTAGAGATTTGACTGGCACCGGACCACAAACATCTGAATGTATTAGATCTAGAATCTCCTTAGATCTATTGTTGCTGCTTGGGAATGGTTTCTTGATATTCTTTCCATGAGCACATCCTTTGCAAATTCCTTCATGTCTAGACTGTAATTCTGGTATTCCTTCAACCATCTTTTTGAGAAAATGTAATGCTTGATAGTTAATATGAACGTACCTTATGTGCCAAAGTTCATTGGGATTGACTTCATCATGTACAAGAGCTTCATCATTTTGGTCTAGTAGTCTATATAGATTTCCTTCACGGGTTCCAATAACCCTAGCAAAATCTATACTGGAGTCTTTATGCCAAGACAACACTTTTCCATCTACGAAAGCTATTATGTTTCCTTTGTCTTCTAGGCAAGATATGGATATAAGATTCTTTTTGAAACCAAGTACATATAAGACATTGCTCAAATGAACATTGTTACCTGTTTTCAACTTGACGGAAGCTTGTCCAATTCCTTCGACTGGGTAAGTGCTTTTGTCTCCAAGCTCTACCTTGTGCGATGTCTTCTTTTCATTTAGATTGGAGAGTCTGGCTTGATCTCCCATCATATGCCTATAAGCTCCACTGTCAATTATCCACATGTCAGCTTCAATCGTTCCTGTGAGTATTGAGTAGTGTAGATGACTAGTCCTTTCATTCATGACTTCGGTTGACTGGTGACGATCACGCTTTGATCCAAAATTTCAATTTTAACGTTTCTGCCTTTTGAGAGTGCCAAGAGGTGCACTGGACTAAGGCGCACTTGAATACCTTCTTCTTGAGAGATATGTTCCATCATAAGGTGTTGGATCATGGTTTTAGGGTTTTTGCAGCTACACCTACTAGTAACCCTAGTGACAGTGCTTTGGTAACTACTCCTGCTAGAAAACCCTAGCGACAGTTCTTCAACGAGCTTAGTATCCTTATGGCTATGCTTCCTTCCAACAGTTAGACTAAATGAAGGAGGTGTGGGCCCATAACCTGTTAGAATGTGCTTGTTTAACCATAGACAATATCACTATTGTCACCCAACCATAGGCTGAAGCCACCCCTGAGCACCTTGACCTTGACGAAGAGAAGAATCCTAGTAGCAAATCAATAGCCAAGCAAGGCTAATGCACCAAGCAAGAAGTAACCAAAGTTGATCAGAGAGTCCAACCCAGAAAGATAGAAACTATAGGCTTCAGAACTGGCGGCAACACCTTCTCCAGGACTTGTGCACAAAACTACCCAGCTGCAATGCGCACAAGTGTCTCTCTACGATTCTGAGAGTTGTGTGTAAAGTGAAGACTGGCACCCTGTATTTATACTAGTTTTGGCAGACTGTCTGGGCCGACTTCTCATTCTAGGTACTAATTAATTCATATTAATTATCTCTCTTAGCCGACATCTCTTCTAGGGTTACATTCACTTCTTTTCTTGCTTCCAGAATATTCTAATCTTGTCAAAGGTCACAATGGAGGTTGATACCTCCCAAAGATACCATAATATCAACAATCCCCCCCATACTTCTTCCCCGTTCTCTCTAAAATTCAGATCTTCACATATATTCATCCTCCCTTCCTTTAACACCTAGAGGGAAAATAGTTCTCCCATAATGCTTTCTTTCCTTCATAGGGGCCTTACACATATATCACAGTAATAGGCATCCCATGTCCTTTACTTATGAATTCTATACATAGACCTGAAGACACAACAAAAGAGTTTGTTCACACAAGTCTTGAACACCACTTAGTTATCAAACCCCTAGAAAGTTGATCAAAATCCATTGGAGAATAATCCCAATCCTTTAAGATTTTCCTAACACTGTTAATTAATGAATCTCCACCTCCCATCGTTCCTAGAGTAAGATAATCTTTGGCTTCTCAATCTCTATTACCCTTGACATAGATAGCCTCTTGTTTTGGTTGCCTAGTCCCCTAATGTTTAGTGTCAATATACTAATCTTAAACCACCCTTAAGGGGTTGCCCTGCTCCAAGTGCCACTTTGATCAACAATTGTTTACCTTATTGAACTTCAATTTCTTCATTCTCTAGTGAATTTTGCAAAAAATATTTCCTACCCATAGAGTTGAAGACAATTTCTTTTAGAGTATCCGACCCAAGTACCCTAGACTATGATCCTTTGGATGGATTGTTCCTCTTCTTGGATCTAAGAGGGTATCTATCCATACCCTTAACTTATAGGGATTCTATTGTATTACTTAGATCGATCGACTCCTCCCCCTTAGAACAACCCTCTTCCATATAGAGATCAATGCTAGAGACCACATAGACCAACATCCTCGCTATCTAATGTTGTAGAATATATTTTGTCTCCTCTCCCCCTCCCTTTCTTATCTATCTTTAAGGGCTTGGAAATCAAGGTCACCTTTGTAGGAGTGGGCCATTTCTCAGGAGAAATATAATCTTCCATGCAATGATTAATTTCACAGAGGTTGTGACTTACCAATTTCTCCATTGTTATGTTTTGCACATTGTGCCACAATTGAGAAACCAAATATGACTACTCCAAATGATTCAAGACCTTAGTGAGATGGGGATTTTTTATCAACCTCTGATTGTCCAACATCTCTTCCCTTGGTGACCTAGGAGTATTAGTTTTTGTGTGAGCATAACCACTTCTATATTTTGCATCCAAGAACTCCAACTCTTGTGATGTCATAATATCTTCTTCCTTATCACCCAAATCTAACCCAGACCCCTTCTGCACTGACTCAAAGTCATCACCAATTTCTTGAGGGGGGTATTGAGGCTTCTCTATGCATGAATGGATGTTTTTCCTTCTCCAAATTTGATAAAAAAGGGTCTAGAACAATCTATAACAACATGCCCATGTTGGTGGCATCTCAAACATTGGAATTTCATGTTTAAATAGTCCACGATTTGGGTGGAAGCTGCTCCTACAAACTTAATGTCCAAACTTTCAATAATATCATCTTTGATGTTAATGTCGATCAACACTTTTTCCACTAAGCGATTAATAATTTTCTTGTATGCAACATCATCCCTAATAGTGTTTCTTAAGTGGTTCCCCAAGTTCAATAAAAAAAATTCAGCCCAAATTCTATCATGAGCCCAAGAACTTTGACCCAAATTGGCATCTTATTATCGCAAGATTTGTAGTTGTGAAAATCCCAACACAAGATCACCAAATCTTTCATAACTATAGGAAATCCTACCACTATCACCTTAGTAAGAAATTCCCTCATTTTAGCAATGGAGGAGGTCCACCACAAAGGAGGCTTCCCTGGTGACCTCAAGGGATCAAAGTAGCAAGTTTGATAGCCAAGCCTACCGCCCCTTCTCTTGATCACCTAATGATAATTCCAGGTCTGTGAAAGGGATGAGGTTAAAAGGTGATTGAGTACTTTCCTAGAACAATAACACTTTATATCATTTATACGATTAACTCCAAGTACAAACATGCAAGTAAAACCTCGTAAGACACTAGACAATGACAATTTGCTATAGCTGGTACAAATTTGCAGCAGTACAACAATTTATAACAACAAGTATAAGTTTGTAACAACAAAAAATAAACCAGATTAGAAATGCATCAATTGAGAAGGAAAACTTAGCACATATCCAATATATCAATGTCCAATTGTTCAAAGCAATTTCAGAGCATGTTATACCACCATTAGATCAATGTATGCAACAAATTTAAGTGTTATCACATGGTTGTAGATTTTTTTTTCAATAATAACAAGTTTACCACTCGATTAACATAAGTTAGTGTTAGTAAAGTTAGTAGATAGTTTGAGAGATTAAGAATAAAGAGTTTTTTTTTTATCACTTTCACCACAAGAGAGCTTAAATGATTAGTTCCTTGGGGCTATGGAGTCTTTTACAACAACAATACAATATGTTTGAAGATGATAGTAGCAAGATCTAAGAGGTAGGGCTTGAAATATAAGGTGCTAGCACATTAGGGCCTTAGGTTTTAAGCCTTAAAGAGAAGGATTGCTAGAGTGCAAGCCTTAGGATTGCTAGGTTGTTAGGTTGGGCTCTAACAACCTTTTCTCCCTTCTTAAGTTCTTCAATTATGTCACAATCAAGAGTCTAGGGATTAAATCCTAAAGTGATATCACTTTATGGATTTAAGAGTTTTAACCCCAGGTAGTATTTCCTTTACAAATTTATGGATGAAATTAACCTTGTGAGAGGAGAAAACACTTACGCTCCTCTCTTAGGGTTTTACCAAGCAAGATCTTCAATATAAACAAGTAAAATTTACCATAAACATTCAATAGCATGAAATGAAATTGATGAAATTTACTTACTTCACTAATATATAAAAAGATTAAACCCTAATTGCAACAATACCATCCAAAAATCATCCACACTTGTCCTCCAAGAGATAACGCATGAGGAAAAAGAGCCAATAACCCCAATATAGGGAAAAATTTCAGACATATTTCTCAGATGTGTGAGAGATTTGTGATGAATAAAAATGAGTCTTGGCTAGCCATATTTATATGGAAACCCTAGCCATCCAAGAAACTCAAATGAAAAGTCATGTCTCTTCAAGAGGGGTCGACCCCTTCAATTGTCTTTTCAATTTACAAAAAATAAATTTACATGAACTAAAACCCTAAAGAGGGTGACATCATGCTCTAGTAGGGTGATTCTAGGCTCATAAGAGTGATGTCAAGGAATAAAAGGTGGAATGTTGGGCCTCCAAATGCCATGTGTCCCTCTATCATGCGTCAAGGTCCATGTTACATGCCTCCTCCATCAATCCATCAATCCATCCATCAAATTCCAACCCCTAAGTGACGTCAAGGGCTAGGATGACGATGTATATGCTTCCAAAGGCCAATGTTCAAGTGGAGGAGGGTGGAGTCTCATCCTCTAGCCATGCCAAGATGCCTCCAAAAGCAATGTCCTCCATTATCAAGGTGCAATGCTCATCATCAAATGGTCCTTGATTTTTATGGAGTAGCGCTTCATTTCTCTCAAGACCTTAGGGTGAGCATCTAGAAGGATAATGATTAGCTTTTAACTTTTTCCAGCTACAACACCTATGGGCTTTTAGCCCCTTCTTCCCATGAAATGAGGTACAATCCCTTCTTGGGGTCAATGGACCTGAAAACCCAAAATATGAGGAAACAGAGGGGAAGAAGAGTGAATAGTGGTAAGTATGAATGGGGATGGTCTGATGACCCTTCAAGGGACTACTCAATAGAAACCCTTTTCCCGAGGGTGACAAATTTTCTAGGACACAATGACAAAGACCAAGGTGAAATTAGGAAAAAAGTATAATTTCTAAGCAAACGTTCCATAATCAACAAAGGATTCTTTGCAACATGCTAAAATGCTTCAAATATTAAAGTAACACTTACCATGACACTAGACTTGTTACCTCATGAAGCAATACTTGTCGTCCTTTGGGACCAAGATGATGTAGTGGATGTTGCTCTGTTGCTGGTGATGAGTGGTGATCAACATGAATAAGAGGGGCCTTGTGGGCTTTGTTGGTCAATATGACTCTCAACACTCCATGTCTGCTACCTGTGGGCCTCCATACATGATCTCCTTAGTTACCCCTAGCCTTGGGGAGTAACACATCCTAGAGGCCATTTTTGAATGAGGGTCACATATAGGGTTCCAGGGTTTTAGAGACAAGTATTTCCCAATCCAAAACAAGTTACCCTTTAGAATGGCATTAATATCCTTCTCAAATTGGATTGAGAAACTAAGCCATATTCTCATTAATATGTGATGTGAAGGACCATATCCAATGATCGAGCTCTAGTTCCTCTATATCTAATCATTCAAAGTCTTTGTAACTATCCATATTCCAAAACAATTGTTGATAAGGGTTTTACCTTTCAGATGCATGATTTAATCAACGCTAATATCCTTGTGAACCACCATTTTCATCCTGTAAGCCTTTTCTTTATGAAATTTCAACTCTTCTTATGACTGTCAACTCCTACTGGTGGAGGATCCTTTGGTGGTTCCCTCTTTCCTTTGACTAAATAGGCCAAATCTAAGTTGTGTCCCACTAAACCCATGCCTTGACTGGAATACTCCTCTTCTTTAGCTCTCTTAACACCCAAATAATCAAATCCCCAACAAACTCAACTCCCCTTTGAAAGTGGGCTTGAGTCTCAAAACTTTAACAACCTTCTATCTCCTTTTATGCAGGAAAATGTGCCTTTGAAATGTTGTATATGGAATTCTCTAGATGTTGTACAAAATTGTTGATGCGATCATAACAATTTGGTTGGAATCCTGAGCTTTCAATACTAGCCACAAGAGACCTTTCCTTCAAATTGACATATAGTTCTTGTTAGGTCCATTAGATTTCACTAACAACATGATCAATAATCTTTTGAGACCCACTTTATCTCCGCTTCCTATGGTTTTTGGTGAATGGAAACAATCGCCCCTTTAGGACCCGCAACTATAATCGCTAGGAGCCCCCTCGCTACCAAACTTAGCCTAGCAAGGCCTTGAATACTCAAAGATACCACGTCCTTCCATGGGGCCCTTACTATAGTCCACAAGCTGAATCTCCTTCTTGAGAACCTTCTAGGGGTTTTTAAGTCCATTGCTCCAACCTTCAATTTCATCCCTTTTGTGAATTTCACATGTCTAAGTTCTATCTCTCTATATAAACAATTTTATATTATGTATCATATACATAAATAAATGCATCCACACTCACACATACATGGATAGTTTAGGTAATTAATTTATCCAACTCATTTCCTAACTTTGTTAACCACGAGGACAATATGGAATTGATGAAAGAGGTGGGGAAAGATGAATTACAAGAAACATTACAAAGCTTCCAAAGGGATAAAAGTCTAGGGCCAGATGGCCTCCCCATGGAATTATTTTTGGGGTGTTATGAATTTGTAGAAGAGGATATAAGAACGATGGTGGAGGCCACTAGAGCTACTAGTATAAGCTAGGATCATTCAACTCTACCTTTATAGTAATGATTCTCAAAGAGGATAACCCAACATATTTTGAAAAATTTAGGCTGATATCCTTATGCAATTGTATCCACAAAATCATCTCAAAATTCATTGGTAGGGGTCCTTTCAAAAAATATCTGGAGAGAAATTTGGGTTCTTAGAGGGGAGACAAATTCATGAGACAGTCGGGATAGCACAAGAAATCCTACACTCGATGAAAGTTAGAAGTCTAAGAGTGATTCTCATCAAAGTGGACCTCTCTAAAGCTTATGATAGAGTAAGTTGGGTTTACTTGAGACTGATGTTCATCAAAGTGGACCTCTCTAAAGCTTATGATAAAGTAAGTTGGCTTTACTTGAGACTGACAATCATGAAAGTGGACCTCTCTAAAGCTTATGATAGAGCAAGTTGGATTTACTTGAGACTGATGCTCATTCATTTGGGTTTTTGCTATCAATTTGTGGTTTGGGTGATGAGTTGCATATAATCTCAGTGTCCTTTGAAATCTTAATCATGAGTTGCATCCCTATTCTTCATACCATGTAGGGGTTTAAGGTAGGGTTGTCCCCTATCCCTTCTCCTTTTTCTTCTCATAGTTGAAGGTCAAAGTAGGTTTATAAAAGAGGTTTCAAATTATGGTGGTTTCAAAGGGATTTGTGTTGGAATGTCAGATTATAGATAAGCGTGAGTTGTATTAGTCATAGATATGATACACATATAAATACATCTTGAATGACCTTTGGATTCATCTTCCAAGAGGTCTCTTGGACTCTCGATGACGTTGCCTATCACTTGATTGTTCATATTCCTTCAAGTGACTAACCCTAATGGATTATCTTTCCAACATTCCCCTCTTTAATCCTAAGGAGTGTAAGTGAGTCCAAGAAGAGAGCTGAAATATGGAAGTGGATAACTACAAATATCGACTTGGATAACTGCCAATGGTTGAATGTGCTCTTTGAATCTGGTGGTTTTGGGATGACAAAAAACCAAATGGTGAGCAAACATTGATGTCTTCTACTAAATGGTGGTGGTGGTTTCCAGTATTCCATGTGAAAACGATGAAGAAGGTCACATGCATACTTAGATCGGGAAAGGGAAATTCCTTCCTTAGTTTTCAATACTTGGAGGCCAAGGGAATAACAAAAATAGCCCAAGTCTGTCATTTTGAATTTATTTTTAAGGCTAGATTTTACATGGGTTAAGAGTCCAGGGTCACTACCAGTGAGGATAAGGTCATCAACATAAAGGACACATAATATGAGATGACTTCCTTCTTTCTTGGTATAAATATTAGGGTCAAAATGACATCCATAAAATCTGATGTCAAGAATAAAACTATCCATTTTAACATACCAATCTTGAGAAGCTTACTTAAGACCATAGATATTTTTTAAGGTGACATACCAGACCATAGTCATTCTGAACATAACCGAAGGTCGTTCCATGTAGATTATTTCTTGCAAATATCCATGTAATATGGAAGATTTAACATCCATTTGATGGACCTCCCATTTATGTAAGATAGCAAGAGATAGAACAAGGTGAATGAAATTCATTTTGGAAACATGGGGAAAAGGTTTCATTGTAGTCAATTCCTTCAACTTGAGAGAATCCTTTGGCAACTAGTTGGGCCTTATGTCTTTCAACACTTCCATTTGATGCATAATTAGTTCTATAAAACCATTTACATTTGACAAGTTTTCTTCATTTTGTATTGTTCTCCATAAAGGAACGATATTCTTCATTCATTGTTGTGTCTCAATTTGGATGGCAAGATGCTTATGCAAATGTGTCTAGATCACGAGTCTTTGAAACTTGAGCCAAAAGAGAGAAGGCTCACTGGAACTATGAACGTATATGATGTCGATCTGTAGGATCACCAACCGCTTCTTGTGTTGAACAAACCCATCTAGGAAGAAGTGGTGTTGGTGTAGGTTCATGTTAAATGGACTCATTTGGAGGAAGGTGAGTAGGAAGAGGTAAATTCTCATCCTCACTGTCATCATCTGAAGAAGAAACCATAATAGGACTAAAAGATGGCATAAATGTTGAATTAGGCTCGCAGGTCGATATATTTTCATCCAATTTAACATCTCTTCTAATAATTATTTCATTGGAATGAGGTTGAAGGAGTCTATAACCTTTTTCGTCTTTAGAATATCCAACAAAAATGCACTTCTCACTTTTAGGATGTAATTCTTTCATTTTTCATCAAGAATGTGAGACCATGCTTCACTACTATATACATGAAAGTGGCCTACATTTGGCTTAATTTTATTCCATGCTTCTTCTAGTGTTACATATTTTAAAGTCTTTGTGGGAGTGCATACAATTTGTCATTTCCTTTAATGTGTGATTCTTTCTCTCAACAACACCATTTTGTTGTGGTGTGTATGAAACAATATGTTGCATTTGAATGCCTTGTGTAGTGTAGTAGGTTGAAAATTTGTTATTTACATATTCACCACCATTATCTACAGGGAAAATTTTAAGAACCCTCCCTAAATTTATATGTATAATAAATGGACGAATCCCCATGACACATGGGAAAGTGTGAAGGCTATTTTATTAATAACATAATATGCATATATAATTGTTTGGCAAATCTTTCACTAAATTATATAATCTTGTAAAATTGCGGCGAATTTTCACATAATTATAAAACCTTTTAAAAGTCTTGGCGAATCTTTCATGTAATTATAAAATCTTTCACGAAGCTCTCCTGATGTTATCCTCTGTTCATACTCTACTAGAGGACCCCCTCTCTCCACATCTATATAAACATCAACCACATCTTGAAAATAAAGCCTTTTCCTTGATTTATTCACAACCAAAACACAACAAATATTTTTTTCGTGAAATAAACTTTTTTTTTTTTCTAATTAAGAGCAACCAACTTTATTGACATAAAACGACAATCATTAGTGAAGCATATGGAAACGAAAATCAAGAAAAAATGAGTTGTTTAAAACATTATCACAAAGTAAGGTATCCAAATTACCAAAGAAAACCTAAAAATAAAACTACAAGTTACAACAACAAACAATTTTTTTTACCAAATGGAAGCACTAAGATATAAATACAAAGCTAGGCAAAAGCATGAAATGTTCCATGTTTTCTTCAATTGATAAAAGCTTTATTGATTGAAAACGAAATAAAATTTCAACATATTGTACATCATAAACACATTAACTCTATCTCTAGAACTGTTCAGAAGATAATCATGGTCATGCCTCAATATCCTTTAATTTCATAATGAAGCCATCTAATTTATCTTCCAATTGGCACTAGATTATGTCAAGCAACTCTATTAATTTGAACAAATTTTGAATGATTTTGTGATATAAGTAGCTCATGGACCACTTTAAAGATTTGATGTGTTTTTACATAACTAAATCTGCACAAAAATGTTTCAACGTGACTTACTTGGAGACAAAGGTACATGCAAAGCAACGTTAATGTTATATCAACATTAAATGAGAAGAGACAAAGCAATATTGACTTTTAACATTTGGAAAACATATGTTCCAAATATTGTGTTCTCCTTGCAACTTGACATGAGAATTTTTTACTCGAGAAAATGTTTTCAAAATTACTAAGCGTTCACCTATCAACGCTTAGTAATCAAGAAAATGCTTCAATCAATACAATCTATTGTCTATCCAAAATGATTACTATAATGACAATATGCTGCAATGTTACAATGAAGAGTTATCTTTACTATTGGTTGGATATTTTCTTTAAAACATGGCATATGTGGAGTAGAATGTAGGTCATATTGGAAGAGTATCATTATTTTTTAAGTATATCATGTAACATTCTATGATATTATCTAGTAGGAAAAAACGATGGCAATTATATCAACATTAAATGAGAAGAAACAAAGTAATATTGACTCTTAAAAATTGGAAAACATATGTTGCAAAAAATATTGTGCTCTCCTTGCAACTTGACATGAGAATTTTTGAGTTGAGAAAACTTTTCAAAATTACTAGGCATTCACATATCAACCTATCAAGAAAATGTTTCAACTTTCAATCAATATAATATTTTTCATATCCAAAATGATTACTACAATGACATTATGCCATGTTGTTATTGTGAAGAGTTATCTTTACTATTGGTTGGATATTTTCTTTAAAACAGGGCATACATGGAGCCTCAAGCTACTATAAAGGGCTCAAGCCTTAGTCAAGCATCAAATGAGAACTAGAAGCATTCAAGGGACTAACACAATCTTTAATCAAAATAAAACCAAACTTCCAAAGTTGAAAAAATGGTCCAAATGCAAACAAGGAGGAGAAACAAATGGTTCTCACCATTCTCTCCAAGCTTGGTC
>ML783631.1:319170-331868 GCA_009831015.1 Picea engelmannii | reverse complement strand
TGCCTCAAATGGGCTCATCTTTAAATATGCTTGATACTCATTGTTGTAAGAAAACTCTACCAAATGAAGGTAGTCTTCCCATTTTGATGGATTATCCATAACATACATCCTCAACATGTCTTCAATCGCCCTATTTACTCTCTATGTTCGAACATCTGTCTCAGGGTGATATAATGTGTTGAAATTCATATTTGTTCCAAATCCTTTGAAAAACCCTTTCCAAAAGTTTGAGGTGAACTTGGAATCTCTGTCATACATAATTGTCTTAGGTACACCATGAAACTTGGAAATTTCTCTCATGTATATCTCAACAATGTCGGCTTCCTTGTGCATTGAATTCACTGGAATAAAATGGGCAACTTTAGTAAGCTTGTCCACCACCACCATAATAGAATCATGTTGCTTAGTTGTCCTAGGAAACTTAGTTATGAAGTCCATGGTAACAACTTCCCACTTCCACTCAGGAATGGGAAAAGGTTGCAACAAACTAGCTTGATGTCTATGCTTAGCCTTGACCTTCTGACATTCAAGACATATAACAATAAAATCTACAACTTCCTTTTTCATACTTGGCTAAAAGTATTTCTTCTTGACTGTGACAATTGTCTTTTGGTAACCTGGATTCCCAACATAAGGAACCTTATATATCTCTGACAATATCAGGCTTTTCAACTCCTGATCATTTGACACATAGACTCTATGTCTATACATGAGGATCCCATCCTCTCTTATCTCATAACCTTCCAACTTCTACTGTGACATACCAGACTGTAAGTTCGTCTTTATGTCCACATAGCATAGATTTGATTTGGCGAATTCCAAAATTCTATCGCACAAATTGGTTTGGTACATGCTAATGGTTGTAGCATTCATCTCATGCATCCTCCTCTTGAGTGTGCCAACCACCTTGTTCTATTTTCCTCTTATATGCTTTATGTCAAAGTCATACTCACTGAGGAACTCTAACCACCTGCTTTATCTAGAATTTAAACTTGGTTGTCCAAAAAAATATTTCAGACCAGAATGATATGTTCTCAGCTCAAATATTTTACCCATGAGATAACGTCATCACATATTCAAGGCATGCACTATGGCTACCAATTCCAAATCATGCATAGAATAGAGCCTTTCATGCTCTTTCAACTTCCTTGATTCATATCATACCACATTTCCATTCTTACTCAAGACTTCACCTGGTCCTTCCTTGCATGCATCCGTGCACACCGCAAAATATGCATCGGGATCAACAATTCTCAAAATTGGCGCACTTGTTAACAAATTATTCAAGTGTTGAAAACTCCTTGCACAATCCAGAGTCCAATCAAACCGCACACCTTTCTTCTGCAGGGATGTGATTGGATGCGCAATCTATGAAAATTATTCGATAAACCTTTTGTAGTAACCTGTAAGTCCCATAAAGGATCTCACTTCTGCGACATTTCTGGGCGTTGGCCATTCCTCAATGTATTTTATATTCGTTGGGTCCAAAACTATTCCTTCCTCTGAAATGATATGAACCAAGTAATGAATATGTCGTTGATAAAATGAACACTTGCTCAACTTTGCATAAATATGATGCTCCCTCAATACCTGCAACACCATCCTCAAGTGTTTCTCATGCTCTTCCTCAGACTTTGAATAAATAATAATGTCATCCAAAAATACAATGAAAAACCTATCTAAATAACTTTTGAAAAATCCATTCATTAAACACATGAAGACAAACGGTGCATCTGACAACCCAAATGGCACCATTGTAAACTCGTAATGACCATACCTTGTTATGAAGGCAGTCTTACTGATGTCTTATTCTTTTATTCTCACCTGGTGATATCCATATCTGGTCTATCTTGGAAAATATCCTTGCACCCCTTAGCTGATAAAACATGTCATCTATCCTTGGCAAAGGATACCTATTCTTTACTATTAACTTATTCAATTGTTTGAAATCAATACAAAGTCTCAACATACTATCCTTGTTCTTCATGAATAAAATTGGCGCACTCGAGGGTGACATGTGTGGGTGTATATACCCCTTCTTCAAAATCTCTTCAAGTTGCATCTACAACTCCTTCAACTATAGAATACTCATTCTATAAGGAGTCTTGGATACATGTGTTTCTCCTCACATTAGATTTATAGAGACAATATCCCTTTCAGAGGCAATTTAGGTATCTCTTTAAAGGCATCCTCAAATTCCTTTAGTACTATGCAATCTTATGCACTTGACACTTTATCCTTAGGTTCCTCTTCCATGTGCGTTGCGAATACTTGGCATCCTTTCCTGTAGCCTTTCTTCAACTACAAAGCTAAAACTTCTGTGATAGTCACAACTCTTGGAATTCCTTGATCTGTCTTCAAATTTCCTTGCTCATCCAAACAAGTGAATTCCTTATTGTAACAATCTAAGACAACATGGTGCTCATCCAACCAATCCATACCAATGAGGCAATCATACAATCCAAAGGTATGATATTCAAATCAGCCTTTGTGCGTAGTCCATTTATCTCTATTGGACATGCCTTAACCACCTCATTAATTTTCCTTTTTTCTCCTGTAGCTAACTGTACCAACCAAGATTTTACAAGCTTGCTTCGCGGTGGTTTGAATCTTTCCACCATCTTAGGATCTAGATAACTATGACTATCTCCTGAGTCAATTAAAATAACAATGGGTTGGTCATTAATATTACCTTCCATCTCGATCATGTGTGACTGAAACTCAACCTGCTTGTTATCCAATGTGGCGTAAATCCTTGGCACACTTCTACCCATGTCCTCCACTGTTGCAACTTGCGAAACATTGTGCGTAGTCCTCTCTTTATCACCTCTTTGAAATAAATCTCTACGCATAGGTGTTATCAAACTAATCGGCAAGTGCAGGCACAAAATGATCTCCCTAACTTCAACAAGAAACTAGAACAAAACAAGACAGAATATAAAACTTTCCCTAAGTTTTAATTATCAAGCATACTAACTAACAAGAGATAAATGAAATATCTTTTAAATGTCGTTTGTCCTTGCTAGTGTCATCCTCGCTCCGTTCCAAGGCTTATGGGATGTTGAACTTGTATAAAGACATAATCCAACGAAGTGAAAGCAACAATGTATACTCAACAAAACCTATGCATGTGATCAAGGAGTCATACAATAAAGTAAGAACAATTTTATGGGAAATAAATATATCACGGTATTAAAGATTGTGGAAGAAAGATACAACCAGATGCCTTGATGTTGTCAGGTTCCTTCCAATAGTTCCTTGCTTCCCACACACTTCTACTCCACAAATTCTGATACTGTAGATTTGAAAGTCACTTACAATCTCAACTTGGAAAAGTGAAACTCAAAGCCAACATAGAAGCTCCACAAACTCCAAGCTACAAAACTCAAGAACTAGCTAACTCAAGAATTTACCATCCAAGCACTAGCCAACCAACTTTCCCCATGAGAACTGTTCTCCTTTTATAAGCTAAAGAGGGTAGGATGAGGAGGTTAGGATGATCCCACTAGAATAGAGATGTGACTCAGATCCAAACTGATCGGAGACCACCTCACTTTCGAAGCTTCTATTCTAGAAACGTCGATAAGATGCTCTTTTTCTTCATAAACAAGGTCGTCACACTGTTAATACTGAGCAAAGTGCAACAACGTCGTAGGAAATTGTGGTGCAACCTACGAAAATCCTAAATATTCTCACCCTTGATATTGAGCAAGGTGCGATGATCCCTTTTTATAAGGTTTTTACAAGGGAAAAGACAATTTTCATTTTTTTGGGAAAATGTTTCTTCATTCTTCTTCAGGGATTCATGCCATTGATCCTTCTAAATATAAAGGATAGGTGTACATCATTAACGGTCATAGGGGTGACTAAAATAATGTGTAACAATAATCCCCCCAAAGTATTAAGTTAGAACAGAGTGATAGATGAAATACTTTGTCGAGTGTGTGTAGGGAACAAGGAACACATCGGTCGGAAACCTGCCAATAAACAAGGAAATACAGTACAATAATATATCATCACTGAGGTAGACATTTCCATACTCAGAATACAAATGACTCAAAGCATAAATACCGACATGCAAAGATCCATGTCAAGTAAGACAAGTCATGGCCACTAAACATACACTGTGGATCCATGCCAATATGACTCAAATATGAACATAGCCGCCAAAGATACACTGTAAATATATGCATTAAAGACTCAAATTTGAACATAGCCACAAGACATACACTGTGGATCTATGCAACAATACAGTCTGAATATACTCCAACTCAACCTTAATCTGTAAGAAAAGATCCAGGGTATTAATTTCCATCACTCTATAGTACAAATCTAACCATGCGAATACATGTGTTGAAGTCGAACATGGTAGAAACCACTTGATTACCGATCCTTAGTGTATGAGGGAAATCACCATTAATGTCAATGAATCCCAAGGTACACTAGTACAATCCAACGGGTGAGAATTAATGAGTTGAAGTCGAACACTTGCTGGAATCTCCCAATCAGGGGTCAATAATGAAAATCCACTATCGAAAGTGAGGAAACCTACCATTGAGGCATGCAAGTTCCAAGGTACCAAATGGATTCTAAGTCTAATTCCTGGATAATGAGTTGAATTTGACATGAAAAGACTCGTCACAAGAGGGCCTTAATGTATCCTGATCTAGATTATTTTCGGCACGAAATAAGAGCGGAGATATAATAAAACGATGTACAGGGATATCTCAGATATCTAATAATATAACAGAAATGTATCAGAGATTTAACCATAAACACATAGATACAATAATACACAATTTTATATTAATGAGCGAAAAATGTAAAAAAACTATAAAAATACAGAGTGAAAGACTTGCTAGAATGGTGGAAGCTTATCTCTGAGAAGAGATGTGTCTGCTACTCGCATTCGCAAGAAGATGATTTTACAATGAGGCTCCAAAGGAATTTTTATCATAAATAAAATCCAAAACCCTAACCCCAAAATATGAAAAGCCAACAATTTTGTGGACCCTGTTTTGGGTAGTTTGGTGTATCAACTTCCTGACGACGTAAATTCGGCATACGATCTCTGTTTGGGGCGCACGATAAATCGTTGGAAAGGTATCGCCAAGGATATTCATTTTGGGGGCTCAATCAGAGCCTTTGGATATCATAGAAAATATCTATCCCGAAAACCTTCATTTAGGCCCTCAAAATGACCCCAAAAGTTAAAAACTGCTAAAAATAGTAAATTACCAAAATTGCCAGAAAACTATTTTGAGCTAGTTGGAAAAGGTGGGTGGCCACCGATATCCACCTGGATCATATTCTCCATCAATGAAATGAAAAAAGTAACAATATTTGAAGTAGATCAGAGTAACAAGTGATTCAGGACTGACTCAGGGATGACCGATGCAATAGAAGGCTAAAGGAATGTAGAAATGGTTGATGCAATAGAAGTCTTTTCGGGTTGAAATTATCTTTGAACATGTTGATGACACGACAAATGTCTTGGGAAAACTGAATCAACAACATGGATCAAATACCAAATTGTAATCTTATAAAGGAGTTTGATCAAGAGACAAGCATATTTTCCAACCTAGACACAAAGCGAGTGCAAAGGTGTCATGTTCAAAAGAGACTCTTCCATAGAATACAGGTTTAGATACATTTCTTTCCCAATTCCCACCCCCCATCATTTATGGCGAGTACCTCTTTATTTTTACACAAGCTTGAGGAGGACAACATATGCTTGATCTGTAAGCTCATCCTTTGGATGAGTCCTTCAGAGTATGTTTAACGAACCCTAGGAAGGAGTGGTTCAATCCCATATGGGTCTTTCGATGCTTGTTTTACGAGTCCAAATAAAGTAAACCCAATGGTTTTTCATATTTATAGATTCTGAAAAACACTTAAAGGAAACTCCAAAATGTCCTTTTTCATAAAGTAGTCTGATGAGACTGAAAAAGAGATAAACTATCGCTCAACATATGTTTTCTTCAAATACTTTAACAAGCATGAAAAGAACAAGATCGCTCGGCAATATTTTCATGTTTAGAGAGTCTGAAAAGAGATTAAAGGGAACTCCAGGGGGTTCCTTTTTCGTATAACCTTTACGAGTCCGAAAAAGTGATAAAAGTTTACTCAGTTACATTCTCATGTATTTACGAGCTCAAGAAAGAACAAATACTAAGCTCATGATTGTTTTCATTTTTATGCAAGCTTAAAACAAAACAAAACTATGCTTGGGATAGATTTTATTTTTACACAAGCTTAAAAACTGAACAAAACTATGCTTGGATGTGGTTTCATTTTTACACAAGCTTGAACCAGAGGAAACTATGCTTGAGGTAGGTGGTTTCATTTTTAGACAAGCTTGAACCAGAGAAAACTATGCTTGCGACTCCCCAACGCATTATCCAGGGATGCTTGGTACTTTGCCCCTAGCTTCAGAAGCTAACAAATTAACTTCAACATGAAGTCTAGAGTCCATAAGCATTGCCCTCCAAGATTCTTTTCGTCCAATGACACATGTGGATGAAATGAATCTTCAAATACTATATGTAATGAAGTACTTGACTCAATCAAAGAGGGGGGAAATCTATTTCATTTTTTAACGATGTTGCTACAGAGAAGAAAAACTATGCTTGAGACCTCTGTTTCATTTTTTAACGAGGTTGTCATAGAGATGCAAAAACTATCCTCGTAGCTGGTTTCATTTTTTAACGAGCTTGAAATCAGAAAACCATGCTCATAGCTGGTTTCATTTTTTAATGAGCTTGAAATCAGAAAACCATGCTCAAAGATCCTCTTCTTGATCATGGCTTCGAAGAGGACAATACTCGGGAAGGACACCATGTCAAGGGACAAAACTAGGTCATGTCTTCGAAGAGATCTTCACTTGATGGAAGAAACACACTCTGGAAGGAACACATGTCGAGGGCTGCGATAGGGGTAAGGAGATCAGGCACTAAAAGTGCTATCGAAGATATCACCATGTCAACTACCAGATCTAAGTCATAAGAGACTAAGCATATAGTGAGAGGCCCATATTCATAAACAACTAAAGGCATGCGAGAAAATGCTACATAATTGACATGTGGCGGGGGTGATACCTTCTGCATATAAGAACCATTTAGGGAGGACAGTGAGTTGGAAATCAAGTCAGGACCAACAAATGAAAGTTGATCAATAGTCACAATTCTTCCATCGTGATGGAAAGATATCACACGAAAAAGAGTGGACATGATAGATTTCATGGCATAAACATAATCTCTCCCAAGGATTAAATCGAAATCCAAGGGGTGTTGGACTAACATGACGTAAATAAAGACAATTTTCCCTCCCAAAGTTATGGGAAACTGAGGAAGGGTCCCTAAAGGTTGAACAATTCTTTTGTTAAAAGTTAACATATTCTGCCTAACCGACACAAGATGAGGATAACCCAAAGCTTTCCAAACAATAGAGGACAAAATACTAACGGACGCACCTTCATCTATCAGTGTCTAAGGAATGCCTCGACCACAAACCTGTACTGTAATATTGAAAGGAATGTGAGAAGGAAGACGAGGTCCAATTAGCACACCCCAATAAAAAAGGATGACCTCATTACTTGGAGGGGGTTCCATGGGAGAAGGAATACCCCCTAGCATTGTAGATTCTGTATCAACGAGAAAAACATGGACAATATCGGGTTTACTCTGTAGCAGGAGTGTAGGATCAACCAATGACTTGAGTTGCATTCTCCAAGGGGAGAATGGGGTCGATGGATGGAAACGGATCGACTGCTTGGGTTTCACTCTCTAACAGGAGAGTGGGATCGACCGAGGATGATATCAGTTCAACCACTTTGTCAACTAGTTCAACTAAGGATGTGACCATATTGACTACATGATCAACCAGACTGACCAACAAAGGGACCAGATTGACCATTCCATCAACTACAAGGGGGTTGAGAGTAAGCCTGCGGAAAGAAGCCGGAAGTTGAGGTCGAGAAACAGTCATGTCTTCCAGTAATTTTGAGGCTTCATTCATACGAGGGAAAATGTGAGTTTGATGACTCCCTCTGCATAACATACACATGAACTTGAATCTACTTTTCTTCTTCCCAACTGTATCATGACTAGTTGAAGAGAGGTCATCAACATGTTGTTCATAGGTTGATGACATGGGCTGGTGAGGGCGTGTAGACCATGCTTCTATAACCTTGGATAGACTAGGTAAATCCTTAAGAAGATGGATACCCTTACAAATCCTGCAAGGGTACTTGGGCTTATGGATTGTTTGGGTGATATTGGCATCATCAACACTCCTAGCATGATTGTCAGTAACTGGTTGTTTTCCAAGATGTATGGCAGTGGTTGGAGGTTTGGACTCTTGCTTATTTTTATTCTTCTTAATATTCATTTTCTTCTTCTTCTTATCCACTGGGTTACTAGCTTCAGATCTTTCACTCGACGAATAAGATGAAACAGAAGAAGACCTTGCAAGTGAAGAAGGCGAAGAAGATATTACTGGTGAAGAAGGTGAAGGATCAACATGAGGTTGATGTTTTGGGGGGGAAGTGCTTACAACCAAATAACTTGCTGCATTCAAGATTACCTGAGTGGAAAACAACCATACCAGTAATCCAATTGTGAGACCTGGAAGGATCAAAGTAGCGATGTAAGGAGGACCAATGTTTTTGTATGAAGGAAAAACAAAAGTTTCCCCCAGAGCAGGGGTTGCTTCATTGGTTGTTCTGGGAACTGACACCATAAATACAGATCCAACTTAAGTCCTGTAAGGGAAAACAAACAACACATGCTAAAAATCTAGTAAGCAAGCAAGCAAACAAAACCTTCTCACAATGAACGCACTAGTTGGTGATGAAATCCAATGTCACGAGAACAATGTAATAAGGGGATGAGATAGAGCGGGTGGAAAAGTTACGTTGACGACCTGCTTAATGGACTTATGCCTTGGTGCAATATTTTCCACACAATAAATGTGGATTTACCCTCTAAGGATCCTGAGTGATTTTGGCCAACATCGATTCTAGGTATAGCGAAGACTTCCCCTTCACCGCCACCTCATGTATTACCCTAAAGAGAAAGGCCAGTAAGGTTACCAAATACAACAATGATGTCTGGGGAAACATTTGACAATCCGATACACGCACAAGGGCAGGGTAAATGAGCCTAAAATCGACTTGAGAAGACCCGCACAAGGTTGTTTTCTCGAGTGACCCCCAATAATACGCGCAAACACTACACCAAGACCAATAAAGTAGGGTTAGTCACTCTGCTAGTCTCAATGTGACCTCATGTTTGACCCTTGTGTGAGATAAGTGGATTTACCGCTCCCTAGCACAATATTCTATGTTTGTTTACATCTTTGGAAAGTTATCTTTTACACCTATTCCAAAGCCCTACACCCTAAGCTAATGTAGGTTTTCTACAAGAAAATATAAAAATGTTTAATCAATTTTTATAAGCACTTTATTTTAAGGCTATTGTTTACTCAAGAGGAAAATGGCATGGACTAAATGATGTTTTGACCAACTCTAAACAATGAAAAGAAACGATAATGCAAATATTTCACTTCGATGAAAGCTATATTACGAGAAGGAGAAAACGTTTATCATTCTTAGATGCACAATGTCCCAAAATTTTATTAAACTCATCAATATAAAGATATTCAAGAAATGAGCCAAAGAGACTGTACACCAATACATGATTCTTGGATTTTTTTTAAGAATTCAAGACCAAAAAATGACAAAAACCATGCAATTTCTCTCCTTCAAATGCAAAGATGCCCCCAATATAATGAAAAGTAAGAAATTGATTTTTTTGTTTTTGTTTCAAAGATAGCTAAACGAAATAGAAAATCTCTATAAAACAAAGAAACCCAAACAAATTTTCTCTTTTAACATGAACTATTCAGAAAAATAAGTGTTCTTTCACCAAACAATTCTAAACAAAAACAATGCTTTGTAATGGGAAGACACTCAAAGCAAGAGATCGAATCTTTCTAAAGAACACAAGCTAAAATAAAGCAAATAAGGTTAAAAGCAGTTTCAAAGACTGTCAAGAGGACTGTAACCAAACCCGACAATTCACCCCAAAACCATATCTAAGATCTGGGTAAGAAAAAACCATCAAAAATTATTTTTTCACACAATCATCGCAGGCTACTAGACTAACACAGTGCAATGATGTTGGATCATCACAAGCTAGAGAAAAGTACAGTGCGATGATTTCGCATTGTGTCTCAAAGAAGGGTGCGATGAACACCTAAAAAACGGAAAAATTAAAAAACATGAAGGTTTTTCTGTGAATAAATAGTCAAAGAGTCAATTTGGATCTCCCAGTGACTCAGAAAACATAACCCAGGTAATCAAAGAAAGAAAACAAGGAAAAAGATTACTAGGAAAACAATATGTTCCCCAGTATGGTTGCTAATTTTGTTATCAGACAAATCGGTAAGTGCGAACACAAACTGATCTCCCTAACTTCAACAAGAAATTAAAACAAACCAAGACATAATATAAAACTTTCCCTAAGTTTTAATTATCAAGCATACTAACTAACAAGAGATAAATGACATACCTTTTAAATGTGGTTTGTCCTCGCTAGTGTCATCCTCACTCTGTTCCAAGGGTTATGGGGTGCTAAACCTGTAAAAAGACATAAGCCAATGAAGTGAAAGCAACAATGTATACTCAACAAAACCTATGCATGTGATCAAGGAGTCATACAATAAAATAAGAAGAATTTTATGGGAAATAAATATATCATTGTATTAAATATTGTGGAAGAAAGATACAACCAAATTCCTTTATGTTGTCAGGTTCCTTCCAACAGTTCCTTTTTTCCCACACACTTCTGCTCCATGAATTCTAAGACTATAGATTTGGAAGTCACCTACAATCTCAACTTGGAAAAGTGAAACTCAAAGCCAACATAGAAGCTCCATAAACTCCAAGCTACAAAACTCAAGAACTAGCTAACTCAAGAATTTACCAGCCAAGCACTAACCAACCAACTTTCCCCATGAGAACTCTTCTCCTTTTATAAGCTGAAAATGATAGGATGAGGAGGTTAGGATGATCCCAATGGAACAGGGATGCGACTTAGATCCAAACCGATCAGAGGCCACCTCAACTTCGAATCTTCTATTCTAGAAACGTCAAGAAGATGCTATTTTTCTTCGTAAACAAGATCATCACACCCTTAATAATGAGAAAAGTGAGACAATGTCGCAGGTCACTGTGGTGCAAACTACGATGATCCTAAATCGTCACACCCTTAATATTGAGCAAGGTGCGATGATCCCTTTTTATAAGGTTTTTACAAGGGAAAAGACAATTTTCATCTTTCTGGGAAAATGTGTCTTCATTCTTCTTCAGGGATTCAGGCCATTGATTCTTCTAAAAGAAAAGGATAGGTGTACATCATTAACGATAATTCCTCTGCACTTCTTCCATGGTTTTAACCTTCTGGACTGATTATTTCATGCTCTAATCGCTTATAATTCTGTAAAATGTGCATACAACAAGATTTGTTAGGTGAATTCATGAGACAACTTCATGAAAACTCTACACCATCTTGTTAGAAACCTTTATTTTGATTCTTTGGATGATTTTGACACCCCAAACTCTAGTGCACACATCCGCGCATCACTGTCTTTGTGCGCATCATAACTTTATACTGCACACTAATGGTTTGTCGTGCAAACTAAACTCTGCATTGCGCGACACCAATTCTTAGTGCACACATCTATTCATGCTAGTCTCTGGACTGTACAAGTCCAATGTTGAACCAATATCTATTATACCATAATGTAACATCCCTAGCCACCTAGGCTAGGCCATGCTACACAAATATTTCCAAATATGATTTGATAACATAATGTAATGCCCCCAAGTTGGGCCACATCACACAACCTTGACTTCTGTAGCTCTGAATTAACCAAATTGTAACATCCCCAACATACTCCTGAGCAATATTACTCTAAAATTGCACTACACAGATTTTACTCTAAACATAAGTCCGCACAATATCACTTGAAGCAATGTGCTCAGCCTAAACTTTAGTTGTGCTACACAAATTATAACAATGGAAGAAACATTCTCCTTTTTAACATAACTTGAGCAGCATAAGTGACTCAATAAATGTGCACACCAACATACTGATCACACAACACAATTGTGCACACAACCATCTTGGCGTCGTGTGCCAATTCTGATTTCATTGTGCGTGAAATCTATTTCCTTGAACACACATATGAATTCCAACCTTCTACACACATGATACTTTCCTACGCAACTAGCTACCCGATCCTCTTCTTGAAGAGTCATAACCAAAATCAAAAGATTAACTTAATAGGTAAGGCTTTCATCAACATACATACTCATGCACAACTACAAATACAAGTTATAAGCACCATATTTACATGTACAAGAAACGTTAAATAGAATAACAACAAATAATTATATGTGATTTCATACAAGAATTAACCCACATCAAGCATAGATAAATAGACACATAGTAAACAAGACAAGCACATAAAGAACACTTATCTTTTATGGAAATCACCAACTGTGTGCATAACTTAGATGTTCCTCCTAGCCATAGAATCTATTTCTCATAATATTTCAACAATAGGTCACCCCCGAGTTGGGGATTAACTCCACCAGGGAAAAAACTTATAGTGACACACTAAGGTCCTGTTGA
>ML783631.1:288348-298953 GCA_009831015.1 Picea engelmannii | reverse complement strand
TAGTTAGTTTTAATTAGATTAGTTTATTAGTTAGTTTTGTTTATTGTTAGTTAGTTTAGTTTGTTTTATTTAGTTTTAGTTAGATTAGTTAGTTTAGATTAGTTTTCTTTTTGTTTTCTTAGGACCTTAGATCGGCTAACGGAGCCGCTAAACCCGTCATGGTGGTTCATTCCAAATAGATTGGGTTATTAGACAACCCCGGACCGGTTCCACTCTCTCAGTTGACGGACGGTCAATTTCGCCCGTCAACAGGTCCGACTCTCAACATAATTTCTTAGTCTTAGGTTCCGCTGTTGCAACTAGCCTACAATCCCTCATTCCCCACGTACCTGTCACACCCAAGGAAGTGTGCCCCTTATCTTCTCAACAGTCCTTCGACTTCCCCACTTCCCTTCCCAGGGTTACCAACAACAAGCTATAAAGGAAGTTTATGAGCCCTGTGACTAATGCTCAATGCACTAAGGACCAATTCTCAGCAATACCCTCACCTGGAGAATATGCTCCTGGGTCTTACAACCACTTCTCAACAACCAATCTCTCACCTAGAGAGACTGATCACAATTTTTCAACCCGTCTCCTTGACAGTAAGATCATATTACAACACCACAACTCCTTACAAGCTTCTATGTGCAGTTAAAGAAAAAATTGGATTTTCCATATAGTCTGACCCCCTTCTACTCACGAGATCTTGAAAANAAAAAACAAAAAAAAAAACACTAAAGCCAATAATATATATTGCATGCCTTCCACTTGACACTTTTCACCTTCAAAAGTAGATTTAAACCACTTGGTGACTCATTCCCATCCTCGGGAACTTAGCATAAACAAATATCCATAAATTACACTTTTTTGGAAATATTATTAAAATATTTCCCCTTTTTCCTTTTTTCGGTGGAGTTGGCCCCCCATCTCTTCTTATTTTTGTCATTATGTGCACAATGATGTTATTTTATTATTAAATTGAGTATGATTACATGGATAGGTGCACGAACCTATCTGCTTCCCAACTCACTAGTCTCATATTCCCACAAGCTCCTCAACCTCAATACATATACAATCATATATTTTATTTCTAAGGAAATATCTCACGGGAAATACCTGAGTACTTCCCCACTTTATGGATGGTAAACGGGGTAAAATTCCATCCCTGATGTCCATGGCAGGTCTAAACCAAAGGGGGAACAAGAGATTCAAACCCATGACCTCCTCCGCTGGGGATAGCTTCACGTCTAGATCATAACCATTTGAGATAAACCTTGGGGCTAATACACATGAACAAACACATAAATAACTAAATGTTGTGCACTTCTAGGTCATTACCGTGCACTTTCCCAAGTGCACACAACACATTTCAATGTGCACACTTACCCAAGTGCATGCAACACATAAAATGTGCATACCCTGTATTTGATAACACTTCTTCGTGCATTACTATGATGCACACAACATCAAAACTTAGTGCCAACAACTCACCAGCCTAAATGTTCATTACATTTACACTTGGTACCAATCGACTCACCAGCCTATATGTACAATTACAAAGGGTTCAAGATCAAGGACATTACATAATTAGTAGGAATATGTGTTGTGTTGGGATATATATCATCCATCAAGCAATGACTTGAATATGTCTCAGGATATATATTGTCCATCTTAATATTTAATATGGATGTTATATATCCAAACACATATTCCAACCATTAGGATACATGTGGAGATAGCATGGTGGATATCATTCCCCCAAAATCATTGTCCTAAGTGCTTGCCAAGGGTAGGTCATTTGTTTAAGTCAAATTAGTAGTTGACCATGAGTTGTTTCAACTTTATTTTGGGATAACTAGTGATGTAGTCCGCTTGCTTGAGGGGTGAGAAGTGTTGTAATGTTCTCCTTGGGGGGTGTGATTCCACTACAACAATGGGAAACAATGATTAGTGGGTTTTTACTTTTGTTTATGTGATGTCATATCATGATCAACTTATTTTTATACTACTTTAAGATGTCATATGTTGATAGTGCATGATTCCAACATTTGTAGTTTCCTTATGAATAATGTGTTATGTTGATGGGATTAAGATTGTAGGTGATATGGTTAGCCCAACCTCCTTCGGTATTTTGGGGCTCTAGATGTCATGCGTTTAAGACCAATGCACATCAACATGGCTATAAATTCTTGACGACATGGAGGTTTATCAATATTG
The DNA here is from genome assembly GCA_009831015.1 of Picea engelmannii. Lineage (NCBI taxonomy): Eukaryota > Viridiplantae > Streptophyta > Pinopsida > Pinales > Pinaceae > Picea > Picea engelmannii. The sequence continues at coordinate 296,754 of ML783631.1, read as the reverse complement.
TAGAAGGGTACAACCTACATAGTGAGCTTACCACTCTATTATTCCTAGGTAGGTTAGAAAGGATTCACAGTATCCCCTATCCCCCCGTGCTCTCGCTGATACCTCACCATCAAATGGATATAAAATAAAAATGAAAATCATGTGTTACCTATATAGGGTATGTGAAATGAAGAATATGCCAAGAATTATTGTGAACCTCACTAATTCATTTACTTGTATATGCATTATGTTTATGTGTTATATGTATGTAATCCCATGTGCAAATGTGGAATTTATAATTCCTGCATGATTGTATGTGTTTTGGTGTATGTGATCCCATGTGGGGAAGTGGCATTTATTATCCTTTGCTTTTGTTTGGTTCAATATAGTGCTCCCATGTGGATATCTCAAAGATATATGCATAATTGAAATGAAGCAAAGGTGCAAAATACGCTTCCTACACTAATCCATGAAAGAAGAATGTGTACAAATTAAATAAACATAGTTATAATAATAAACAACACAAAAACATATAAACATTTCACAATTATTTCCAAGGGACTTTCGAGAGAAAAAAAATCACATTTTAAGGAAAGCTCAATGTATTCCTCATAAATGAACAATGGTTACAATGCATTTTCAGATCTATGCTCTTAGTAGGAGAAACAAGTAGAAAGCTCATTCTTTCTTTGCCTACATCGTGATAAATCATGAACTCAAGATTATATTGGCCACCTAGGCCTCTATGAGCTAACATGCCAACTCTTGAGGACTATTCGATGAGGCACCTTACAATGGAGTATTCCAAGACATTAAATAGGCTTCATCATATGTAATGCCGTGGACAAATAACATGGGCCCATAAATAGTGAATGGTAAAACTATCATAAAGTGTATCAATGTTAAAATAACTACTCTATTATGGAGTCAATATTAACCCAACATTCATCCCTTAAAACTTGACTTGAAATAAAAACCTATCCCCCTCAAAGTTTATTAACTGAGTTTTTGGGAATACAATATGCCCCCTATCACCTAATTCTACATCTAGACTTGTGGATGTGTTTTCCTGACACTCATCAACTAAGTGATTGGGGTGAATATTTGAACCTATGTCTCTTTCAAATGGAGACCAAAATTTTCAAATTTGGAAAGTGCCAAATAACCTCCACCTATTGATCATGAAGACCCAACAAGTTTTAAGAATTCAAAATCAGTTTTAGTATTGCAGTTCTTTTTCACGAAAGGAAAACATGGATGGTTTCTCTTTTGAACAAAAGAGAAGAAAATGAAAATACACTAAAAATAAGGAAATTGATTGTGTCCATATTCTCATTGAATAACCCTATGTGTCAGCTTTGTCCAACATTTTATAGAATAAAAAATAGAGGTCATATGCCCAAGATATTGCCATTTTATTCATCTTCTGAAGTACCCCAACACTTAGCCATTTACCTCATCCTCTCTATACTATTGTCCCACACTTAGCCAATTTACAAGTTACATCCCATGCGAAAAACCCAACACTCTCATTCCTTCACATGTACCATCCTTCCACAACCTCCATTTTGTCCTCCACATTCTTCAAATTGTACCACTTACTCTCATACTTAGTCATTTTCCTTACTCTCTCATTACCTTCCTTAGTCATATTCACACTCCACACTCCACAATCCATTTCCAAACTTAGTCCATTTCTATTTTTCATTTCCATGCATTACACACTCCTTAATTCACTCTACATACCAAGTCACTTTTACTTCACTTTTTACTATGAATTGTATTGTGTGGAGATTCATTACCTTGTGCAGATATTCTCTACTCCAAATCTCAGTCCAAATCTTTTCTCCGTTCTTCGTGCATCTTGGAGCGCATAACCTCATAACCTTTTCCTCTTCACTCCCGCCACCTTATCCCATATCCCCACACAACTACATCTCCACACAACTCTACCTCCACAAGTTATTTCAACACTTAGTTTATATCTAATATTTACTAAGTGTTACACTCCTCTCCTATTTCTTCGCATAATCCAAACACTTAGTTATTTTCTCATTTATTTTTCTAAGTTTTATTCCCCTCCCCCATTTTTTGGAACATTTGGAAACATGGAAATGAAGTGGACCTATCACATGTGGAAATGTGGCAGTGAAGTTGACCTATCCCTGGATGACACTTGGATGGTATGAGTTGGACACATATGACTGGGTGGTGAGGTGAAAACCAAAATTTAGATTGTGCACAAGCCAAAAAGGATTCCACGACTCTCTCCACTTCACACACAAATAATACGGGATGCCATTTTTCTTTTAAACATAATGTGATAACTATCCCACATTGCATGTGGGAGAAATAAGGCAGATTTGATTACGAAGGGCCAAAATTCACGTGGAGAATAGATCAATGGTTGATGAGTGCCTATCTTCTGGAGGCCATAATTTTTTTATCCCGAAGTCCAAATTGAGCAAGAGAGAGCTCATTGGAAATCTAGAGATATGAATAAAAATTTGGAAATGGTTTCCATGGCTGGAATGATAATTATCATGCCCTAAAAATTAAAATGCAATCATGACTATGTCTAACTTGACAACTAATTATTTTTGGAAAACTGTTGATTAAAATAAATTTATGAACTTCTAAAGTGGGCCCCATATTGGTGGCATGGCTATCTAAGTTCACATTTACAAATGAGAAAATAAAACCCTAACCCTAACTCTAAAGAAGCTTCAATAAGATGAAGAGAAGATTATAAAAATAGGAGAAGCATATTCAAGGAGGGGTCAACAGTCAAGAGTTTTTGCAGTGGTGGATTCTTGTTGGAAGCAAGTTTTTCCTTTATAATATTTTGTGAATTACTTTGCTTAACTTTCTCCCTCATATTTCCTTCTTCTTGATTCTTTCCATCAAGTTTTCCATGTATGTTTGGCAATATGAAGATCTGGGTATGATAATCTCTTTCTCTAAATTCTTCCAGTCATTTTTCATGATATTCTAGGTCAAGAGGAGAAAAATCCTTGCTTTTAAAAAGAGAATGCAGTTTATTTCAATTTATCTAATTTTCATTGAGATTTTTTTGAGGTTGTTTCCAATCCTCTTGTTTCATACATTGTTAAACTTGTTACATTTGAGATATTATTATTAAGTTCTCCCATAAAGAACTATTAAAATGTTATTTTGTTTTTATGAATTTGTGTGGTGATGTATCAATGGACTCTTGAACATATGATGCCTTGCAATCTCATTTGATATTAATGCAGAAGTCATTTAAATTTCTTTGATGACATGTCCATCCCTTTTATATATTTCATCTTGCAAAGTTATAGCTAATTTTGGGTTCACATTATTTTAAAAGTAAGGTTGAATATCTGTTGAAAGCATACTCCAAACCTTATAGGTACAATCTTTGCAGATGTATTTATTTATTTATTTTCTTGAACGAGATGACATGCTTGACAAGTACATATGTATATACGAGTTTAGACAAATGTATATAAGAGTTTGTACATCTATATATAAGAGTTTTATTGGAATATTTGTTGGGGTTTTCTATTGTATGCATCTGAGGTCATAAGAATAATCTTCCATATATCAAGAAAAAGGAGTACCATCTCTATTAAAACGTGGAGAGTCTTTCTTGTTCCCCATAACATTTTCTCTCAATGTTGGTCATTTTCCCTTCACATGAAAAGAGATTAATTTTTTAAACATTGGTGAACCATCAAACCATGGGTACACATGCCTAAATAGGTCTTACAACCGTATGCCCATTTACATATGTGATCAAATCCAACTCCATAAAAATTCTTACAATTGTATGCTCAAGCAAGTGATGCTATGAAACATCAACCTTTTTCATTGCCATCATCCCTCCTACTCCAAATACAATTACATAGACCAAATACTTATCTTACCACTATATGCATGGGAAAATGATGAAAGAAGCATATGCATCCCTATATGCTCCAAATGTAGTGAGTTGAATGTAATGTTATAGATGTAATATAATATGCAGAAACATGAATATTCAACATATATCAATGGAACAACAAAATATTGAGAAGAACAATACCATAAATAATACCTTTATTCAAAGAAAGCAATGTTTACTTGCCTCTTCAAGGGGGAAACCTCCAACAGAGCATATCTCTATTACAATAATTCTCAAGATAAGCTTTCTTATGCCTCCTACTCTTATTTATACTAATTCTATCTTCTAAAAAACATTCTAGAGGAAGATCTTTCTAGAAGTGGAAGCTTCTATTAGGTCTCTTACACTGATTTGCTCACATTTATCAAATATGCCTTACTAACTAATGTCAACCTTTATTACATGTAAAATATATTTAGGCATTATTAACTAATGTTGTCATTTATTACATGGAAAATATATTATTCTATCTACGTGGAGGGTTAGGTCTCTAACATGCCCCCACCCTTGAAAATGAGCTCTATCCTCAAGGTTTAATATGAGGAAACTATTGCAAAATGGTAGTCAGTTCCTAGGTGGCATCTTCTGGTGGAGTATCCTTCCATTGAACCAAAACTTCATGGATAGTGTGCTGATAGAGATGACACTCTCGCTAGTCCAATACAGCTTGTGGCTGCAACCAAATATAACCTTCTTCATCCAACTCTGGTAGGATGGTCTAGGTGTGGCATTTGGTGCCAATCACTTTCTTTAGGCATGAGACGTGAAAAACATGATGTATCTTGGAGTGAATGGGAAAAACTAACTGATAGGCCACTGGCCCCACATGTTTAAGAATAGTATAATGACCATAAAATTTTGGTGCAAGTTTCTGACACTGTTGGGATTTAAGCGATGCCTGCTTGTGGAAACACAAGATCCCCTTCAATGAATTAACATTCAGAACGGAACTTATCTACCTACTTCTTCATGTTATTTTGAGCCATTACCAAATTTTCTTTGAGATTACGAAGAATGGTCATGCAGATGGTAATATTGTGGTAAACTTCCTAAATCTTGGAGACACTCGACATGTATGGGAGAACTGATGGTGGATTCTATCTATAGACTACTTCAAAAGGAGTCCTGCAAGTGGTAGAATGGTAAGAGGTATTGTACCACCATTCATCTAGGGGTAACTACTAGACCCACTGATTTTTTTTTCCAAACACTTGTTGACCTCTTTTGTTTGGCCATTAGTTTGGGATGATAGGATGTGCTGATATGAAATTGAGTTCCCTGGAGCATGAATAATTCTTGCTAGAAATCACGGGTAAAAGTGGGATCACAATTAGAAGAAATATAATGAGGCATTCCATGGAATTCGAATATATTATCAACATAAATTTGAGCCACCCTGGATGTTGTGAACGGGTGTTGAAGAGCACATAAATGAGCATATTTGAAAAGACGAACCACTACCACCATGATGATTGACTTATTTTCTGATTTGGGTAAGCCAATAATGAAATCCATAGAAATATCCATATAAATAGTAGGTGGAAATGTAAGTGGTTGGAGTGTACCAAGAGGTTTGATAGTCTCATCCTTATTGTGTTGACATGTATCACATTCAACCAAAAAGGTGAGGATGTCATGTTTCATATCATCCTAGAAGAAATATCATTTGACCTATTCATAAGGTTTGGTAAAACATAAATGGCCCGTTGTAGGTGAAGCATGAAACTTAGAGAGAACCTTGGATTTAAGGGCTGATTGTTTCCTTAAATACAAGAGACCTTTATAGTGAAACTCGTCATTGTGCTAAGAGTACCCTAGAGAAGCTTGGAGATCCTGTTGAATTTTTTGGATTAGACTAGAAATTTTGGGGTCTTGCAACCATTCCCGTCGAACAAACTAAAGCTAGTCGACAACAATGAGTGGGAGTGAAAAGAGGGACCCTTCTTCTTCATATTTCGTGGAAAGATCATCAACCACCAAATTTTCTTTTCCCTTCTTGTAAACAATATCATAATCATATCCAAACAACTTGGTCACCCATTTTTGTTTCTATGGGGATGGATTTCATTGTTCCAGGAAGTACTTGAGGCTTTGATGATCCGTTTTAATTTGGAAGCATTGTCCCAATAGATAAGGGTGCCATAGATCCACTACATGCAAAATAGCCAACATTTCCTTTTCATAAATCAATTGGCCCATATGTCAACCCAAGAACTGTTTGCTGGTGAAAGCCAAAGGTCATCCATATTGCATGAGGACTTCCTCGATTCCTCTCCCTGATGCATCACATTCCAAAACAAAGGTCTTGGTGAATTCAAGTATGGACAATACAAGTGTAGCACACATAGTGTATTTCAAGGCTTGGAAGGATTGGTCAGTTGTTGGAGTCCAACTAAAAGCATTCTTTTTAAGGAGAGTTGTGAGGGATGTCACAATTTTGAAATAATTCAAAACAAACTTGTAATAATAACCCATTAAACCCAGGAAACCATGAAATTTTTTAATAGTTTTAGGGTGAGTCCAATTCTGCATAGTTTCGATTTTCTTGGGATCCACCATTACACCATCCTTTCCAACAAGATGACCCAGGTACTCAACATTAGAGGCACCAAAAGAAAATTTAAATCGTTTGAGGAAAAGTTGATTCTTGGACAGGATATAGAGAACTTGATCTACATGGGATGCCCATATTTTACTATAGATGAGAATATCATCAAAGAAAACTAACAGAATGTGACAGAGGAAAGGAAGAAATACATGATTCATGAGAATTTGAAAAGTGGAATGGGATTACAGAGAACAAAGGACATGACCAAGAACTCATATTGGCCCTCATGAGTGAGAAATGTAGTCTTGGGGATGTCTTCCTCTTTCATAAGTATTTGGTGGTTGTCCGAATGAAGGTCACATTTGGTAAAGTATTGAGCCCCACTGAGTTCATCCAGAAGGTCATCTATAATGGGAATGGGAATTTTGTCCTTGATGGTAAGTTTGTTAAGGGCATGGAAATCAAGACATGTGTGCCAAGTGCCTTCCTTCTTGAGGAGCATGACAACAAGGGAAGAATAGGGGCTAGTATTGGGACGAGTAACAACCACCTCTAACAATTCTTGGACAATTTTCTCAATTTTGTTTTTTTGAGCAAAGGGATGATGATAACGGAGAACATTGGGAGGAATACTGCCCAATATTAAATGAATGGAATGGTCATGGTCTCCGTGGGAGGGGCGAAGTCCCTGGGGAGTTTGGAAAACAATGGGATGGAGAGAAATGATAGCTTGAAGGTTAAGGTGTACCGAGGGTGTCTCAACTGCTTGAATGGAATGGAGTTGGGAAATAATGCTAGAATGAGATTTTTTGAGTAACTTTTCCATGCGGTAGGAACTGATGATGTCTAAAGATCCTGTTGTAATTCCTTGGAATTTATATTGTTTTCCTTCATGTTGGATTTGCATGGTTACATTATTAAAATCCATGGTTATGGGGCTAAGAGTGCGTAACCATTCAACACCAAGAACAATGTCACAAACACCCATGTAAATATAAAACATCTGATATTTCAGGTTATACTGACCAATTTGTAGGCCAACATTTTCACAATGCCCCCCACATTCCATGGAACCACCATTGGAAATCATGATTTGAAAATTGTTGACAACACGGATAAAACAATTGACATCTTGAGCAAGGAGGATATGAATGAAATTATGAGTGCTACCACTACCAACTAGGATGATGATGAATTTCCTATGCTTAATGTAACAATCAATTTGAGGGTTTGAGGAAAACAAAAACCAATGAGAGCATGTAGTGAAATCAATTGTTCAACTTCAGGAGGATCAGAGGGCGGTGAAATATTTTTTTTTGGGGTAGCTAGGATTCAGGGGAAACCTCAAGATATCCATTAGAAACATCCTATGAAATGGCCATAAACAAATTCTTTTCTTTACCCTTGTGACCTGGAAAGTATTTTTCACCACAACTATAATAGAGACCCTTTAGTTGACGTTTAACCATTTCCACCAATGTTAATTTTTGGACCTTGAGAGGAGTGGCATGAGGGGAAGGGGTGGTAGGTTTAGGGTGGGGAACAAAAGAGAGTTTTCTTCTTTGGGCCAAGATGACCTTTTGTGCCTCCTAGGAATGTTTAGTTTCTTCCAACCAAGTCACAGGGAGATCCATTATGACCTATGCTCATATTTCATCCTTGAGGACACTGATAAAACATTCCCTGAAAAAATAATCTCTCATGCCCTCCATTTGGAAATCCAAGTGCTCAAAGGAAACAATAAAATATTCTACTATTCTAGATTGTTTCAACTTCGTCAGACGTCCTAAATGGTGGGTGTTTGTGTCAAAGTGTTCATACAACTTGTTATCACATAAAATTGTCAGATTCTTGTGGGTTTGTGGTTTCTACTCGAGTATGTAGTTTTTCCCTGTCTCTCTCCTTTTCGCAGACCCAATCCTAAGTTTTTCCCTTTCGTCTTGTAGTTTTT